>JBCJKH010078687.1:0-10486 GCA_039877255.1 Loriculus beryllinus
TGAATTTAAATGCTCAATACATGCCCTCAATAGCTAATTTCATTTTGACTCATTAGAGAACAGAGATAAAATTCCAGAATTTTATATTATTATATAGAAATTAAACAAATATAGAAATGAATAAACAATAAACCTGACTGTGGCATCCACTAAAAATATGCTGATACAGAAATAAGGAATTCTTGACAACTGCAGGGAAAGGCATAAGCAGTTAAGCATAAGTTAAACACGCTACAGTCAGCCCCACATGAAGGACTGAAAGCTTGCAATTTGGACCAATTAGTAAAATCAATAAATGCTCTATTCAAGGATTTATTTGAAGATCACTCAAGTACTATCAAAATAGCAATAGTTCTACTGTTGTTCTGCAGTGGACTTAACCAAAACACAGTAAGGATAAAAGTTTGAGTTTTTTCTCTTGTTTGGACAAGACAAATGAGGTTGAAAGACCATTAGACCAAGGAGAGACAGCTGATCAGTTAGTTTGATCAAACTTTAATTACATTTTTAGCATGGTAAAACTCGGATAGTTTTCAAACTGTACCAGTTCCCTGCTTATACTTATTTGTCATCTCAAACTACAGTGCAAATCTTTCCCCTGTGTAATATCAGACAGGCAAAAAAGAGATGTGGAGAAATTTTCAAGGAATACAATACCAGTAAATTAAACCTTAAAATTAATCCATAGGAGATAGAGCGTCTTGAATCTTGACAGGGATTCTCACATTCTCGCATACTTGCTTGTTTAAGGACAGATCCACCACAAAGCTGGGCTTTTGGGTTACAATAACAGGATTTTATAATATTGCTTAAAAAAAAAAAATAGTGGTCTGTGTGTCAGAGAAACACATAATGTGCAAAATGCATGTGAAAAGGATGTTGAAATTTCATTTTTGAGACAAGTCATATGAAGAAGCTGTATTAAAGAATATTGTACTACATGAAAGCTATACGCTTAATTGTTTTTGAAAGTTAATTTAATTTCTGATTACTCTTCATTTACAATAGACTATTTTAGCTTTGTAGTTACCAGTTTCCAGAACCAGAAATTATAGTACAGAAATTAGATCCATTGTATTTATTCAAGTGATGCTTCAGTAGTATTAATTTTAATTAAGGCTGTATTAATGTGATTTTGGGGTATTTGAAGATTCTAGTATTCTCAATGCTGTTGCATTAGGAAACCTGTTAAATTCATCTGTTTTGTTGCCCCTATGCTAAATACCCAGAGTTATTATTGCTTTCTCATTTTTTTCACCCCAAAATGCAGGCATTTGCTGTTTTATGGATGCCATACAGATAAATTTAGGTGATAGGCTTGAAAGAAGTGACAACAGGAAAGTCTGACCACACTTCTCCAGAAATGTAGATAGCAAATATAGGTGACATTTAGAAATTTGATTACCTGCCTTTTGACTTATAGAAGATCCTTGACAGACAGCTTTGAATTAAAGGAGCAAATTTAATTCACACAGAAAGAAAAATCAATATAAAAACACTGTGCTTACTCAAATCATTCTTTATCCTTACCACTTCAGCTAATTTTCCTAGCTGTTACTAGAACTCAGTCATACTAGAAACTATAAAGTCATCTCATTATTTTGTGTCCTTTCACCATCTTATCAGTCAGCTATTGCACAATTTCTGACCTCCTCAGAATCCTCAGTTTTAACTTGAGCACTCTCAGTTTGTCGCACTGCTGCAAGAAAGCTGGATTCCTTTTCCCCATCTGTCCCACCCTTATTCAAGCATCAGACTAAATAACAATGCTAAGTAATGTGAGTACAAATTCTTCCATAAAGGGCTTATCTGGCAGGCTAGTTACAAGATTTATAAGTATCTGCCTGAAACAGATTGGATTATGGATCATAAATATTGTAACCCCTTTCTGAAAATAAAACTCTGTACAAGGTTTTGTTCATTACCAGAAGTGCAATTATCTGAGGCTGACAATTGCTGCCAGGCTGCACTCCCTGCCTGCTGGAGAGGTAATTGCCTTGTAAGGATATACAGGTGCAAAAGAAGGCACGCAAATTGTATGTGTATAAATCACTAGAGAAGCTGGATGGCATGGTTCACATTCATTCCTAAAAGGTGTTTAAAAACTTTCTGAAAACAGTATGATAAAGCAGACAGAAGCGTTCTCTGGCTGAAGAAGTGACTGGCCCAGAAAAGTCCAGGATTTGTAGCAGACACAGAGTGAAATGGAGGATTGCACCACCATAGCCAAGTTAAATTCAGTCTCTTGCCGAGTCTTTGAGGCTGATCTCAAAGGAAAAGCCATTAAAAACAAAAGCAACAAAAAGAAAAGAGAAAAGAAGAAAACCAAGAACAAATAACCACAGGTATCTGCTGGATGACCCTGACACCTGGTAATATTACTTACTGGCTCAGACGCTGACAGTCATATTGAGACCACATAAAATACAATTTAAAAATACAGAGAAAGTGAGATTAACTGAGAATCTCATTAAAAAACAAAACAAAACAAACACTAAATGGAGAGAGAAGCAAAAGGTGTGGGGGGGTGTGATAAGCTTTAAAATTTAAAGGTTACTGTTTTCATAGTTTACTACTAGGAAACAATGGCATAAAACTCCCAAATCCAGAAATCACATGTATTTCTGAATTCTACATCATTAGTGAATTATCTGAAAACCATACTTGCCCTTAACGTTTTTTGCTGTCCTTACCAAACATATATACCCTAGATGTTTTGTCTTACTGTATTAAATCACACAAATATTGGTTTTGTTTTTCTGTCCTGCAGATCAGGTTTAAAAAAGCTACAAATGGCAGAATGAAAGAACTCGATTACACATTGCTCATGCTTATAGAATCATAGCTCATTGTGTAATTCTATAGAGAATCAGCTAGGTTGGAAAAGACCTTAAAGATCAGCAAGTCCAACCACTACCTCAGGACTGCCAAGACCACTACTAAACCATGTCACTGAGGGCCTCAACAACATGGTTTTTGAACACTTCCAGGGACAGTGATTCTACTACTTCCTTGGGAAGCCTGTTACAATGTCTGAGCACCCTTTCAGTGAAGAAATGTGTCCCAATATCCAACCTAAACCTCCCCTGGTGCATACTGTATTAAATCTCAATATAACTAAACCATAGCCAACTCCAGCTTTGGAGAGGGACACATCAGTGTAGCTTCCTAGCACATCTTAGAAAGCTGTTGCAATTTCCTACCTTCCTTTTAAAAACAACTGCACACAAGCTTGCTAAATATAACTGCAATACATTCTGACTGATGACAAAGGTCAATGGCCCTGGAGAAAAAAGAAGTTTTTTTCTGCTTCTTATAGTTAGGAAGTATACAGCTGCCTTCCAGGAGAAAAGGATATTCCCTCATTATCTTCTGACTTAATCTGAATCTCAACAAGTACCAAACAGGCCTTTATTACGCATTTCATTCAAATTACATTAATGCGTAATCCAGGAAGAAAAGTGACTTGTTTGCAACTGCAAGACATCAGCTGTCCTTGCTAATTATTTAACAGTTAATTTTACAGCAAGCCATAGCTACTCTGCTCCTACGGTATTTAATGTGGATTTCAGAATGTTTCAGGGGATTTACACTTTTAGTACCCGTTTGTCTCTTTTTAACAAGTGTAAGATTTTAAGCGGTTTTAAACAGACATAATAATTCAGGAAAACTATGAGTTCTTTTATGAAGACTTTCACCAGGAACATGACATTTCTTTTCAAGCAAGAACAGCTTCTTAATTTCTTTCGCCTGGAAGGAACTGACTTCCTCAAATTAGCCCGATTTGTTACTGCTTTTTGGCTAATGCTCTTATCCTCCCAACCAATTTTCATCCATTTCCATACTCAGTTACTGATACAAAGTTTCAAAGTTGTGAAAATTGTACACTTCCTAGGCAACCTGAAGGAAAAGGAAGGCTTGTAAAACATGTTTACTCTGCCATCAAAAAGGGAAATGCATGAATGTATGTGGATAATCTCAGAGTTAAGTACTGGCTATACCTTAGAAATAATGGCATGGACTTTATCATAGGTCAGGATCTTAGGAATCTTAGGATCTTAGGAATCTCAGGATTTTAGGAATCTTAGGATCTTAAGAATCTCAGGATCTTAGGAATTTATACAATTCTCCCTGACACACATTTCCGTGGTTTTACTACGACTAGTCTGAACTAGTAAGATTAAAAGTTCAGGAATGTCTCTGCAGGCTGCAGTACCTACAGTTGAAGCTGAGTCATGCTCTTTCTAGTGCAAGCTAAGATCTTTCTACATAAAGCCGGAACTGGAAATTACAGAACTGACTAAGATTACACTTCACTTTACACTAAACTAGATACCAAAGGTGAAAGAATTAAATACATAGTGAAACTGCAATTAAAAATATTGGAATGGATACTGATCAGTGAGTTATCAAAACTTCTCTTAACTTCCTCTCAAAAGCAACATTTCTGTGAGTTTTGGGGGTTGAAAAAACATTAGAAATTGTAGTTACCTCTAAAATCACCTTCCTCTTCTCAGTTTGTTCCTCTCTCTTTTTTTTTTTTTTTCTTTTTAATAGAAGCTTTTTGCTTTTACTGTGACAGTAAATTCTTAACAATGTTGTCAAAACAAGCATTTCACTAACTAGTGAGAGGAGCTGCTTAGGCAAAGTATGAACCTCTCCATTCTTCTAATTTGTATCTCCTAAAGTCAAGAGCCTCCATTGCTGACTCTAAACCAGTCTTTTGCCTCTGATATTCCCTAGCTATGCCTACAGCCAGATTAAAACATGTGCTCAGGCAGATATATGCACAGTTCAATGAAAGCTCTTAATCAGATTTGATTTCCTTTCATCTTGTTCCCCTTTCATTCCCTCATTATTGTCTGCCTATATCTTAATTTGAAATTTCAGCAATTCATCTTCTGTTCCAAACCTGGAAATAGCATGTCATTCTCAGATTCAAAACCTTCAGATTCCTTTCTGCAGGGAATATAAAAGCTGTTTGCACCTTTAAAGTTTCCAGGTCCATAGAAACTTTCTGGTTTTATTCTATATGTAGCTTCCATCAACATCAGATGGCAAATTGGTTTTTGTCCTCCTTCCTTATTTTATGCCACTGACTAGACAACAATGTCCGAGCCTTCTTGCATCTAATGCCTGAGGTTTTAATCTTTCACTTCAAACGACCTTATCTACCTGACATTCTAAATCCTGTGTAAAAGAACGTTAAATTCCACGGTCACAAATACAAGCTGTTCATGTCCAAGCTTACTATTTTTTGTTTGAAACTTTCTCACGATATGCATCTCTTCTACAGGTATCATCACCTAATTTTACTTTCCCGGAGCAGTTAGTTTTAGTTACGTGCCTTTTCCCAATGTCACCATGGAAAATATAATTCATATATAGTTTCACTGTTAACAATACTAAACTCTGTACACAGAAAATGGAAACTTAATTCTAGGTAAGGGAAACAGACGTAATTCTGTAGTAAAGCAGAAAAGAGTGATTACCGACTTCTTGTGGAAGTCTTGTAACATTTGACATTCTTTCTCAGAGTTTCAGCTCCCAAAGGCAGTTGATTATGTAAGACCCCTTCTTTTTTTAATATTTTGTTTCAGTGGGACTTTGACAAGGAACTCAGGCAAGTCTTGTTTAGACAGTGTATGACTCTCACAGCTCAAATCCGACATTATCTAACCTTTATGTACATCAAAAATCAATGGAAAATATGACCAGAGTGAAGTTGAAAGGCTTGGCAAGCAAAAAAGCAGGTTAGAAAAAGGCAGATGTTTTTAAAAGCATTTTTAGTTATACTGATAATTTTGGTTGTGTGACTCACACCTTGGCAAACCTTTGAGATGGTAATAGTCAAAGTTAGATATCTTCAGATTCAAGAATTCAGACACAACAAATCTATTCACTGCAAACTCCAAATGGAGTGTACACAGAGTTGCAGTCTTCAGTAGCAGAATTGTAAAAACGCCAGATGCTGCAAAAAGGGAGGCAAGCCCCAACCCTCAGTCCTACACTAAAAACTTGTTTCCAGGCTACCCCAATGCTCCACAGAGGCTGATATTTATCAGTGGCCCTGCTCACAGGCAGAGCAGCCCCACCATCACTCACCACTGGACGGTGCACATCCCAGAATGCTCGCTCCTGGCTGTCAAGGATCTTCCTCTCTATCTTGTCTCTCTTCTTGTCAACTCTATCATTGTTACAAGAATATTTAAAAGAAACAGTGTTAATGACAGTAATTTTAAAAGTAAGAAGTGTCCAATTGCTTTTCCCTCCCTTTCCCCTTCAAAAGGCATGCAAACCCAAAATTCCTTATTTTCAAAGGAACTTACTTTGCTTGTGCTTCAGCTTGCATGAAAATAAACTCCCATTTCCGAGCAAATGCTCGCTGTAGCCTGGCCAAACTCTCCTGAAAATACATCACAATTTTAGTTGGTTAGGTTGAAAGCTATTTACTATTTTAGAGCTTTTAGCTTATCATTCCCTCTTCCCCTCATTCCTTCTAAGGTGTAATTTAAGTCACAATATCTCCACAAGTGCAAATGGACCTTACTTATTCAATACAAAGTCCTTGCTTGACACCAAATAAGACGGAATACTAGATCTATCTACTTTTGCACACCTCAACTATTTTAGTTTTGAAACTGGTGACAAGGTTGGATACAGCCATCAGCATAATAAGGGATTTCTGAAGCATTTTTATCTACTGGGTGTTGGTTGAGTAATTCTGTAATAATACAAAGAAACATTCTTGTTTTGAAAGTACCTAATAACAGCAGTAGAAAACATAGGACAAAATCCACTGGACAATTCCCATCAGTTACCTATACCTATGATTATACCGAACAACATTGGCTGCCTATCAATTTACTTCAAATACAAACATAAGAAGTTATCAATATTTTGGTAGAACAGGAATCTTCCAAGACCTCCATGGCGATCCCCATTTTGAAAAAGATGCAGACTCTAGTTTTCCACTGCTGTACAAGAAATGAATGTATCCTGCAGCCTACTGTTAATAACAGGAGGAAGATTTGTAAAATCTTAGGAAAATTCTTTCCTTCAGTGATGCTGGAACAGCCTCATTGTCCGTAACAAAGCTTCTTCAATCTCCCCACAGCTTAAATGGTAGCAGTATGCAGTCTGTTAGTATGAAGACGGCTGAGGTTATCTTCCTCCATAAAGACCACAGTTACCTTTGTGCACTGCTTTTACTGAGACTGTGTGAAAAAACTATCTGTAAATTTCCTAACAAAAAGTGTTGCTTCAACTGTATTTGTATACATTGCAAATGTACCTCTATGGCGTATTTACTGAAAATAAAGACCACAAAGAGACTTCTTCTAGAGATCTTGTCAATACCAGTAAAGGCTCTCATGGCTTGCATACCAGTGGTGAATTTTCCAGGACATGTAAGTATACAATTATGGATACCCCACAGCGCAGTACACTGAAAAGCAAGCTTGTGCCAGAAGAAGCAATAAAGTGTGCCAGTGGGGTGCTGCGGCTGAAGTATTTAGCATGTTGAGAGGCCTGGCTGACTATCCTGCTATCATGTCACAGCAGCACAGCTGGACAGCATTCAGCACAGAGCCAGGGCTGTTCGTGAGTTTTATGTTGACATTTTCATGAAAAATTCAGGATCTTTTTGGGGGACAGAGATGGAATTCAAGACATCTCTCTCCTTAGCAAGTGCCATCCTCATCAGCTAATCAAACTCCCCCATTTTCATGCTCTTCCTGGCTCAAATTATCTTACCTTCCTGGGGCACAGCAAAAGTTTCAGGGAATGGGAAGTGCCTCTAATCTCATCCTCTTTACCTCTCATCTAACTGACAGGACAAGGGTTCAAGCCCCAGCATCACTTTAAAGAATGAGACTCATACTTCTACAACCACTAAGTGCTTTTGCAAATGCTGCCAGGGATCCTTCATTCAGACCTTACACAGTGTAGAGTACCACTACTTTCAAACACCTGTGGTGTATCTGGGTTCATGAACAGTTATTTCTGATTTTGTCATGGTGATCTGAGCAGAGTAACATTAAAGATGAACCAAAATCTCAACTTTTGCCCAGTTAGCCCTCACTAGAGTCTCTCAAACATCATCTATCACCCACAGGCTGGCAAAAGTGGCAAAACCCCAAATAAATTTCACACATAATGCCTATAGTTCTTAACATTATTTCACATGCTCATTAGTCTCAGCAAAGAAGTTCACTTTTCATCAGGTACTTACAGCTTCATAGTCTGCTAGCTCCAGCCTTGCTTTGTTTTGCATTGTCCGCTTGCAGAGGTAAACAGCTGGAATGGAATGAAAGAACACAGAATTGGCTACTATCTCATAAACACAGAAGACCAGAAACCTAGAGGCTTCATCTGTAGTTTACTGCTAACGATTTTTGTTTTGATTTCTCCCTCTGTTCTAAAAAGTACTGTAACTAAACTGATGGGTCAGATACAGAGATTCATTAAATAATGAATAAATAATGAATCTGCTTTATGCAACAGACGTCATATACAAACTGTAGGAGATACTGGGGATGAGGCTGTTCAATGGCTAGGGAACTGGCACATTAAAAAAAATGGTAAAAACATTATTTAAACTGTGTGTTTATAACTCCCAATGTGTAAGAGTTTGATAAACAGCTGTTGCTATATCAGACAAATATTTTTTAAGAATGTTTGTACCTGGTTTTACTTATTTTTACTTTATATTTGGAAATCACGAAATTTCAACCTAAGATTTTAGCTAAAAATTCATTCCAGATAAAACTCAATTCTCATATAGATTAGTCTGCAACAACCAATATTTAAAACAGAAAATAATGTGAGAATAAGAAATGAAAAAGTGTATCATGTATGAGATAGAATGAGAAAAAATATTATTTCATTTATTTTCTGGATCCGAAATCTTTCAGGAGAGCTGTTCTGCCTTCACCTCACTCAGAGCAAAATTTTAACTAATAAAATGGAATATTGACAGCTAAATACTGAAAAGATTCAGGAATAAAAATGAAATCTGAGACTACACAAACAGAACAGTGGTTTACATTATGTTGCCTGATCCTGAACTCTTTATGCACTCCATTACCCTTGAATGAGGTACATTTCCAACAGATCCTCTTTAGCAACAAATACTTCACATCAACTCTATTCATACAGCTTCCCCCACCAGTAAGACAAGGAGTTCAGTGCAATTCCTTATGGTGTAATATTTACCTACTTCATTACTTCAGAGCACCTTCTGATGTGTCAGATGGAGGAATCTTTTGATCAGTGCAGGTAAGCAAACTTTAACTTATCCATGATGTCTACTGTCAGCAAAAAGAGCCCGTATTTACTGGTTGTGGTTAGGAATGTTCCTGTTTCCTGACTGCCAGCTTGTCCATACAGGAGCAAAGAGAAATAACTTCACACAGGAACCTAACTTTTTCAGTCACTAGGAAGAAGGAGGTGCTCATCTTACATATATATAGCTTTGATTTTTAAAGTGGTCAAAGCAATTATATTACAACTCCATGGAAACAAGTCACCTGCAAATACATGCAACCCCTGCAAATGATGACAAGCATTTCCAATAACTCCAGCTGCAGTTACAGGTGTCCTTGTAAAATGAAATTATATTTTTATGTCTTTTTTTCTCTCTCATTTTGTATGCGTTAGCTGGTCTATTTTCCTTCATACTTCTTCACTTTTCACTCCCATAAGAAGCCATGACGTTTCTCTATTCCCAGCATTCTCATATCCCCTCTGGCTCCAAAGGAACTTCTGTGTCTAAAAAATCTACAAATACAGATATAAATCCATTCACACACCAAGTATAGCAGACAAGCAGTTTCTATAGCCTCAGTGTCCATGCACTGCAATATTAGTATACACTAATACTAATGCATTGGCATGCATGCTGAAATGTCACCAAAAGATGATGGGATGAATTCTGGACCCTTTATAACTAGGTTGCATCCACAGTCAGTACAGTGTTCAGGAAATACTGAGGAGAGGGATAGTCTTTGTCATTTAGCTCTTTTCACAATAATTTTCCTCTCTTTTCCTTGAAAACAGGTTATTACATTGAGCAAGTCAAAAAAGCCCCTAAAACCCCTTGAAAATACTAGTACTAGAATACATATTTAACAGAAATATGTGGACAGTTCTGGGAATTGCAGGGGTCAAATTTTGTCTAGTACAACCAGTCTGATACTATCTGAAAACAAACAAAATAAACTCCCTGTTCTCTGAACTTAATTAAACCCTTGTCAATCCCATTCTCATGGTCCCTGTATAGGCACTGTTAGTTTAGCGCTTCCTTGAGTTTACTGTGGGATTAGCATCTCCTGCTACCTCCAACAAAGATTGTTGTTGTAGGGTTTTGCTGTTTTGTTCCTTTTTTTTTTTTTTTTGGGGGGGGGGGGGGTGTTTGTTGTGGGTTTTTTTTTTTTTTTTTTTTTTTTTTTTTTCAAAACCCTTCAGAAGGGGATTTAACAAAAAA
>JBCJKH010078722.1:0-17085 GCA_039877255.1 Loriculus beryllinus
GAAAAAAGTCACTGACATTGTCAGTCACTGCATTAGGTTTTGCAATGTCCATTCTGGCTTTGTACCTTTTTATGTCCAAAAGACATGAACAACTTTCACTGTTTCAGCTCTTTTGAACAGAATAATGTTTTCTAGTAAAATTTTAAGTGTAATATCCTATTTGTATTGGTATGCACATTGCATAGGGTATTTTGGTAGTTTCCTGTGCAAAATAACATTCCCTTTGTAAAGTTTGGCTGTGGAGATAGAGAACTACAGAAGTTTCAAATGCTGTTCATGGACTTCACACTAACGTGCTCTGGAGCTGTTGACTAATAAGAAACAAAGTTTAGCCACAATAGCCTGAAGTATGGATGCTGTTACTGAAATGGAGGACACTTAAACCTTAATGCACCAACCAAAAAACTGTTACAGTAATCTCTGATTTCATTTCAGCAAAAGAATTTTATGAGTCATGAATATGCAAAGTGTTTTGATTTGATGGTATCAGCCTTTTTCTGAAGAGAGGATTCTGGAAGGAATATTTTTCTTTTAAAACTTAGTTTGAATAGATGCATTCGAAAGGAATCCTCAGACTCTAGCTGACAGCACAGTGGAGCCTCTGAAAAGCTCCAGTTATGGTGTAACAGATATGATAGAGAAGATATAGTATAAAGCAAAAAAAATTGATAACAGAGTGTAAGAATCTCTGATGGCACTAGGTAGCTTACGGCCTCTGCAATCCATGACACTAAATCAGCTTGCAGCAGCACTAGTTCCCATATATCTAAGTAACCATGGGAAAAAAATTTAATGAAGTTCCTGAAAGCAAAATGTTTTAGCATTTGTGGTTGGTTTTTGTTTCTTCCCCCACCATTTTGCATCAAGTTCAGACAGAGCAGAAGCAGTTCTGACGTGAACGCGTATTGCATATTCCTATGTGTATCTGTAGGTGTGTTTGTGTTTTGGTTTGGCTTTTGGTTTGTTTTTTTTTTTTTGAGCCAGTTTTGACTGTTATGCGCTTGCATAGCAATGTTAGCTGGCATCAGTTAAACTTCAGGTGCATAAGGACAATGAAGGCTGCAGACATGTTCCCTCCTCTTTTTCTATTCTTAGTTTTTATCTCAAAAAAAAAAATCAAACTCAAAATTTTAAAACTTAAACCTTTTAATTTATGGTGTAAAATGTCAGAAAAAAGAAACAAACAAAAGAACAAGGGGATCTCCTTGTGCCTCTTTCTGTCATCCCAAATGCCATTTAAAAACCTAAAAGTGCTACTTGCAGTATTGCCAAGTTTTCCTACTTCAAAGGGGTGCTCAGGATTTATAGTATTAGTTCCATAGAAACCTAGGCTGGTCCTGGTTTTTGGTGTTTGGTTTTCGTTTGTTTGGTTTGGGTTTTTTTTTATGCTGGCTTCCTCAGTCACTGAGAGTCTTTTCTATGTGTACAGTGCATTTAGATACAGAAACCTTATGCTTATATTGGGCATACCTCCCATTCTGGTACAACTTTATGACTTTTTTTTTTTTGGTTTTTAAGCAGTGCTAGAGCAGAACTTCAAAAGTAGCCATTGTCTGTGTTCGTCTAATGAGTTATTGCAAACTGCTTCTAACTCAGAAATACTCATCCTCAGC
This sequence comes from Loriculus beryllinus, assembly GCA_039877255.1. Classification (NCBI taxonomy): domain Eukaryota; kingdom Metazoa; phylum Chordata; class Aves; order Psittaciformes; family Psittacidae; genus Loriculus; species Loriculus beryllinus. Next base: position 1,614 of record JBCJKH010078722.1, read on the forward strand.
CTGCTCTTTCAGAGCTGTCCCTAATAGACCATGGTTTTGCAGTTCTCTATTTTAAAAGGAAATGTCTCCTGTTAAATCTCTTTCATGAGACTCAGTACACCATGACCTGAAGCAAATGTGTTTGTTATTTCATAATATGAGCTGGCTGGTGGGAGACTAAACCTGAGCAAAGGGAGGTGTGTGTCTGGCAAAAGTAACAGTAACCTATTTTTATTGAGTTCCAGTCTTTTTCCTACTGTCATAAGGATATAAACTTATAAATAGAGCTTGCACAGATTCTGACATACTTTACTTACAATGTGGCTATCAGAACTGTTGTCCTTTACTCCAAAATTTATTCTACTGAATTTTACAGAACTGAGTAGATTGGATGAATTCAACAACTCATGAAAAATTGAGTCAAGTATCTTTTTATGCATGAGAACGGGAAACATTTTATGAATTGCTGCCTTTGCCTTTCAGGCAGCTGCAGTATTGCACATAGGGCATCTCTGGGAAAGTTACATCTTACTGTTGGCAAAGGTGGTTTGTTGACTGCTCAGCAGCAAACCAAGTGAGAAGAAGTCCTGGCATAAATGATAACGGCAGATCTGATTATATATGGATTGGAGTTACTGAGTGGTGTTCTTTCCTCAATATACGTGTCTGACTTTCCTTTGTTGCATCAAAGGCATACAGTCTTTCAAATACAGACCTCCAAGTTGGGTTTTGCAGCATGGGGCTTCTGTGACCCCTGGTGACAGTGGGGAAGTGAGCATTTTCTCAGCCTCAGACAGTCTGATCAGCTTTTCAGTGTGATTTCTGACACATCACAAATGTACTGTGTTGTGGGGGTGTCTACTTCTATCCTGAGACTTCTCTCAGGAAATAGCTGAGCTAAGTTTAGAAACAAAAACAGTTGAAAGAGGCTCATTGCAAATGCAGCCAGAGTATCTCCTGTCTAATCAGTTATGAAATCTGATTGATGCTAAAGTTTTTTCTGAGCAGAATGTTTATTAATCTTGAAGGGGGTGGGGAGAAAAACAACACGAGAAATTTTTTATGAGGCAGACATAAATGAACAGAAGCTCTTTAAAAATGAACTTGTGGGATCTAGAAGATTGATGCAATATATCACAGCGACAGAAAGACCAGACGACAGCTTTCTGAGTGTACGTTGGCATGAAATCAGATGGAAAGAAAAGAAATCGTGGTACTTTTTGCCTGACATGACCTGAGGAAAAATACTGGCTCTTTTGCAGCTCTTGCATGCTTATCTTGGGCATATCGTGTGTTGTAGTGATTAAAATACAACTTCTGATGACAGCAGGAACCCAAATACCCTTCTGCATTGTGTGCAAAATGCAACAGTTGTTCTTTCAGCCTAGGTCGTGTTTCAGTGTATGTTTTAGCAACAGCTTTTTATTGCATTTGATTCCTATGTCGTTGCTCTGAATGGAAATGCAGAAAATAAAAAACATTGAAGTAATAGTCTGTTTATAAGGGGAAAGGTGACCTGTTGTCATGTTCTATGAATGTTGTACAGATTCACACTGTGCCGGGAAGGTAGGAAGCATGAAAATGAAATTACTCATATTTTTAAATCTTGCATCTAAACTTTTTTACTGCTTTTTTTTTCTTTTTTTTTTTTTGTGTTGCAAATTAACAGCTGCAGAAGAATATGTTTTGCTCCATGAATAGAACTAGTGCTTTTTCCATAGCAGGACTGCTGTTGAGAGCTTCTCTCTTTATATACTGGGTAGTAGAGCCTGTGAGATGAAGACAATGCTAAAGGGGGTGTACAAGCTTCTTCACTCGCCTTCTGTTGTGTGTCTCATCCATTTTCTGGTGTCTGCTCCTGAACAGATCTTTGCTGTGTTCTAGTTCACATGGGGTGGGGGTTTTTTTTTGCACGTACTGAGGGGTTTGTCTTATTTGAGTCTTGCATAAATATTACTAGAGTTGGAATGTTACCAGCCTGCAGGCATGAGAAACAGAATTTAGCCTGAATAGATTAGGCTTGAAACTAAAAGGCTTAAGCCTGGCTTTAAACACTCACACTTGCAGATTTGTGGTTATATATAATAGCCCAAGTTACAAGGTGCAACATTATTTGGAACTGTATGTATGTTTCTTCTCTGATTGCTACAAGCGAAACAATCAGTTCCCTCTCATTTTCAGTAAGATGATGGTTTGTGCCTCAAGTGTTGTCTGTGGGAAGGTATTTTTCTATCTCTTTCATCTGGGCCAAAATGAACACTCCTGAGCTATTTCTTGTGTGGTTGAAGTTCTCGGAGCACAACTGATAACAACGGTAACAGTCCTGTAGCATACAACTTGTTATAATACTGTTGCAGAGTTTTACCAAGTTCTTACCACAGGCTTTGGTGGGAACAGATGAGTTGGTGCTGAAAGCTTTTGATGAATCCTACTCGGGGTATTTTTTTGACAACTGGAGGACGTTTTTGAGGATGTATGTAATAACCCAGTACGAGGAATGGGAGTGAAAGCCCCAAGGCAAGGAAACTGCTCCACTCTTCATGTTACTTTGCTGAAATCACTTCTGAGCCAAAAAAACTCAGATGTTAGGCCTCAGAAAACTTGTGAATGTCAAAAATATTTTGGGGAATTGGAATCCTTCATCATAACCACATAATTGCCAAGATATGAAGTGTGGCCCCAATTCAAAGAAAATGTCAATGCTATGAGTTACCCAGATTATTCCCTTGCTATGCCTAAACTTCAAAGAAAAACAGTTTCTTAATCATTTGCATGATGCTATAAATATTTTTTTTATTGCATACTGAGAAAAGAATAGCATTTCATGAGTCATACTTATTGTGGGGTCTGCGGACAAAGATTTCAAGGCCTGATGTGTTCCCACAATGTGCAGAAGCCCTAAGGTTAACAGTCTTGCTTCTTCCAACAATAAATTAAAGCTGGATTCTTAAAATGCTTTGACATGAATAGCTGAACCTACTTCACAAAACACCTTGGTAACTGTGTTGCTGTCAGATCTGAGAAGAGGGAAGAAACTATATACAAAGCCTTATGAGGGGTCAGATAAAGAAAAATCTTTGTCCAGAATTTTCTCAGGTTTGCTTGGTGTCATCAGTGAGGGTGTTGGAGGTGATGTGTTTAGTGAATGCCTTAATGTGTACCTGCCAGGTTTGGAGTTTGTTTCTTTGGGGTTTTGTTTGTTTGTTTGTTTTTTAATTATTTACTCAAAATAGGGCATGTTTAAAAGAAGTAACACTTGGCCATAATTTATTGCAAGTGGCACAGATCCTGTTCTGTTACCCTTCTCTAATCCTGTTGAAGTCTATGGCAACAAAGAAAGCAATTTGACCCTCATTATTATAATTTTAAACTTTGAGCCAAAGTGCAAAATAAACCACCTCTGTACTGATTTGGTCAAAGATTTTAATGTTTCTATGAGAACTACCAAATGTGTAAACTCCAGTCAGACTGTAACATTTGTAAAATGACACAAAGAAAACCTGGAAAGATGGCACTTTTTTAGGTATGTAATTCCTTGCCTACAGAAATACCTTCTTCAAATAAATGCCTGAGTAAGTTGTTCCTTCCTCCGCTGCAGGTGTGTTGCTATGTTGTGTAGGTATCAAAAGATGTGAAGTTTAGTGGATGCATGTAGCTGTTTAACTAGGTCTTGCTTGGTGTGAAAATTAGTTCATTTTGTCTGAACAGCAGCTGAAATAATAAACCACAGTATCTGACACAGGAGAGGAGTGATCAGATCAGAGCTGCAGTGAGGACAGGACCACACTGGGCTGCTTGAAGTGATTAAGGTTCTTTAAAGAAATTCACTGTGTTTTCATGTATTTCTTCCAGAAACTTCTATCCATCTTGCAATGCATCTGAGCATGTGATAACACTGAACCAAACAGAATAATCTTTTGACTGACGAAATCTATTCCATAACATTGTCAAAGAGCCCAGTAAATACATATGGAAATCATTTCCATTTGTAAGCAAAAGCAAATATAACTGACCTTGTAATACATTTCTGCAGACAGTCACGTCTGTGAACTTTGCATCCTCAGACATTACATTCAGATTGCCTCAAATTCTTTGTCCAAATTCAGAAGGTTGAAATGAAACTCTAAGTTTAACTTTTTTTCATTCTTTTGAGAAAGAGGTTCTCTTGAAAAGCTTGGGTTTCTTGACTTGTATCTACTTTAGAGCTGAATTATCTTCTTCCCACTGTGCTTCCATTTCTGGGCCTAGAGAAAATGATACTTTATTACTGTGGAGTATTTTTAAATTTGTTTTAATCAGATTTTTACAGAATGAGGTGAAAGTGCTACAAAAAGAGTAACTGATCCTATACGATACGTTCAATATGGAAATGTAAGATTTAAGATTTCTAAATGAGAGCACTGAGATGAGGGATTGCTACCAGTCTTCTTGTAACCATCAAAGCACATTAAGCACAATATGAAAATAGATTGCTGCAAATTATATTAACTGCAGGTTTTTATGTCTTTTTGTTATCTCTATGGTTTTGGTTTGTGTACTTGAAAAACGTCAAATGAACCACAGGGGAATATGTGACTGCATGGGCAGTTTGCTTTTAATGTTGGTGGGGTTTTTTTGTTTAACTGTACAGTCAATTCTAAGAAATAGCAAGGTACTCAAGCTTGGACCTCTCCAATGTTCAGCTGTGTACAAATAGAAAGTGACTGCTCCTTTGCTGTTTCATCTAAACTGCATATATCAGTGTTTGTAGGGCTTTTTCAATATGTCATGGGGTACTAATAGCATTTCCATGCAAGGGATCATGATTTTCCATGATCAAGAAAACAAAAGCTTTTTATTGTTGTAGCGTAGGAGATATTAACAGCAATTAAAAACCGTGCTAGAACAAGTAGACAAAAGTTGACTTGATCTTTCACAGACATTAATCCAAAGCGTCAGGTTCAGCCTGAGAAAACAGGTTGGAATAGCTGAAAGCAGACAGTGATGCTACTTAAAGACAAGATGAACTAAGGAGTAAGTCAGTTTTCTGTAACTGTCCTTCCCTAAGAGACCAACACAGCTCTTTGGGAGTCACTCTAAAAATTCAGATTAGCATCACTACAAGATGAGTGTAAATATTAGCCTGTCTTGAGTAACATTAACCCAGTCCCTGTGGATCAGCTCCAGCTATATTTTCCCTACCTGGTGTCCCAGTGTATTCAATGCAAATTTAGCATTGATAAGAATAATTAGGTAGGGGAAGCTGGGTCTCATGACTATACCACTGGTTTATGAGTTTAGGACTCTTTTCTGTTTGTCTTATTCGGAGAGCAGATTTCCACAGCTTTGCAAACTTCTAGATTTCAATCTTGCTATCAAAATTCTTCCCCGTAGTCTCAGTTGGATAGATAATACCTTACAGCTCTCAAGCTAGCTGGCTTAAACCAATTGAATTTCATCCTGGAATTTCTTAGGAGTTTCTTTTTGTTCTAACCCTTTCCTTCTAAGACGTTCTGTCAGGATCTCACTGTTGTGCTTGTCAGGTACTTTTCCCCTAAGTACAAATTCAGCCTGTTCCCAGGCCACAGATTTTCTTTTGCTCTTAACTTGAAGACATCTGTGCAGAAAGTGCTTGCCATTTCCTCAATATTTTTTCCAAGTGAAGTATATAGTGAAAAATTCCTCCAAAACTCTATAGTTCAGGTCTCATTATTTATATTAAATGAGTGTGAAAGTCTGTAGCACAGCAGAAAGGATCATATTACGAAATCTTTACTCAGACAAAATGTTGTTTCTGACCAGACATTGTATGATGAGATTGAATAGACCTTTCAGGTCACAGAGGTATTTTTATTTATTGCCTGGAGGAGAGCAGAGGGAGGAGAAGCAAAGGGGAGCTAAGACAAGAATTTGTCAGTATATTTAAATAGATCAGCCATGGAAATCGAATGTGTATCCAACGCATCTGGTCCTGGTCTTTTAGGCTGAAAATCAGGATAAATGTTGAATCACTGGGGTCAGAAAAGGGCAAAGGCAAGGGAAGCCAAATTCATTGTCAGCGACTATCTTTCCAAATATAGAATAGTTTAATTGTCTTTCCTTGTTAGGCCTGTTTTCTAGGATTTAAAAATAGCTGTGAACACTCTTTAATCAAGACTGGCAAACTATGGTCTGTCAGCGGCTAGTGTTGAGCATCCTGCAGGTCTGAGCTGTCTGGGTGGTCACAGTGGGGACAGATTTATGACTTCTTCTGAATGCATCCTGGACAGCTGGGAGGCTGCCATTCTTTTTGGCACATAAATGAATGCCAGTTGTGATAGTGACAGAACTTAAAGTCAGGCCATGCCCTTTGCTATTGGACAGCTACCCCCAGTGAAAAACAAAGAGGTAAGATTTTATCTTGCCCATTTTAGAAGTATAGGTGCTGATATTTAGCTGCTTGCCTAGCACTCTGCTTAGAGCAGAGAAATAGGTTCATCCGGGCTGTCATTTGCCTGCTCTATTTTAAACATCTTTCCATTTAAAGCAGAGTAAACAACTCTGAAATGTCTATTTCTCTTCACTAACCTTAAAAGAAAGCTAAGCAGTAAGTCCAAACACAGAATTTTTTACTTAGGAGTATGAAGTTGGGGAAAATGCCATTGCACTCAAAAGAGGATCTTGCTAGAGACTCATTTCTCCTTAATCTATTCATCAGAGCCCAGGTAGGGATGTTAGTTTTGCAGTTCTTAGTCAAGATCTGAAAGAGGCCCTTATGCCCTATGGGGACCTTGTGGAAGAGCTCACTGGGAACAGAAGGCTAGAGAGCAGACTGGTGTCTGCTCCCTTTATGTCCTCTCTCTCATGTTTAATATGAGATCAATTACCACAATAGATTTGCCTTGCTTTATTAAAATATTTAAAATTGATGTTTACCTAAGTCTGAGATTTATGCCACTCTGGTCTAAAAAGTACATGTCATGTCCTCCACTGCTCTGTGGGAAAAGAGAGGTTTTGAGGAGAAAACTGCCTAGTGATTCACAAGCATATTTAAGAGTTGCTAGTTATCAAGAACTCTGCTTACCCCTTTAGATTACTGTGTTCACATATGTGATTATTTTTTTACTGTTTGTCCTATGATACTATCCTTAAAGTTATTTTAAATTTAAATGAATTGTTGTTTCTTCAACTGTTTCAAATAATTTTTTGCTACAGGCATTAGCTTATTGATGCAATTGGGTCAAATCTTAATTGAATGTATATTTATATCTTTCCACTAATTTCAGTGAAAAAGAACTCATTAGAACTGGTAACTGAACTGCAGCTATGCTGATTAAAAGCAGCTGATGACCCAAGAGCAGTAGAAATGTCATTATACATGTATACAATGCCCTCTGAAATGGAATAAGAAAATTATTGAGGAAGGAAAATATTGCATTATCTTCTCACATTGTATTGTTGTCTTCAAAAATTACTCTGAAGCAAGAATGACTCATTTTGGAAAGCAGAGAGTGTAATGAAATATCCATGAAAGGTCTGAAAATTGCATGATGAGAGTAGCTACTATAAATAGATTTCCATAAGCTACATATGGGATTTCAGTAAAATATCCAGGTGCTGACTTGGGCAAGTCATTTAAGTTGTTGGGAGGTGGGGTTGTCTGAGTTTGATCCAGAGGAATGATTAAGAATTCTTAAATCTCAACAAGTATTACAGTGTGGTCCTTAGTTTGGTTGCCCCTCCTGCATCAATTCTTTCCCATGTTGCATTGTTTATAATTTTTCCTTGTGTATTGCGGGATAATAGTAAATGCTTGCAACTGTTGTACCTTGGTGCTTTATTAAGGTAAATTAGAATGGAGTAGGGTGGAGGGGGGAGTCAGAGGAATGTTTTCATTATCTGGTAAAGTATTCTCAAGAGGAGAAAAAGTAATCCATATGAAATGAGCTCTGCTCCGGAATGATTAACAGCTTATTAAACTCGAGACTGGTTCTTTTCAAAGACAAGCTGATCATGGAGCTCATCAGTCATTTCTAACAAAATCAAGGCAACTAGAGTTATGGAAAGTGATGACTTTCTTATTTTGTTTGGGATTAAAGTGAAAGCTCCCCTCCTTGCCTCCTTCAAATATTGTTGTATTTGAGATCTCCCTCTGTTTCACAGTCATTTTGGAAACTGTCTTCACTACGTTCTTCAGCATCTTTATCTTGTCACTCTCACTAGAAATAGTCAATTACAAGTTCTCTTATTTTACCCTGTGCGTTGTGCTGATAGCCCTGATATTTAGGTGAAGTTTTTCTTTAGCTCTCCTCTTTCTAATTCTGTCATACAGTGAAAGGGACACATAAACACAATGATGACTAAAAAAAGTAGTGCCCCACTCACATGAGTATTAGTTACTGAAAAAAAAACTTTATGGGATTGTCAAGTTTCATTTATTTCCTCTCTGTTGGCTTGAAAAGTTCTGATATTTCTTGTTCTCTATTGTTCTATACTATTTATAACCTCTAGCTACGCAGGTCACCCTCGGTGTAGCTCCCCTGCTAGTTTAGAAGAATGTTATTGTCTTCTTTCTGTCTAAAATTACTCTAGTGTGCTTTATCTCCTCTGTTTTCTCTTATTATTCTTCCGGAGATCATTGTTCTTTATTATTTCTAAAATGAATGTATTGATTTCGTGCCACTCTCTCTGTCTTTTGTTTATTAAGTTGATAAATATTCTAAGATAAAGTCGGTCGTTTATAACATATATTGGATCTCTTTGATCTCACAAGAAAACTGCTACTCCAGATTTAAGAGCTGAATCACAAGTGTAATACCTCCAGAAGAGCCATTCAGCATCTCTGTGTTCTTTGTGTCATTACTTCATTTCCAGACTGTCAGTAACAAAGAACTAGTTGTTTTCCAGGAACAGTGATAACAATGATTTGCGTTTACATCTCTTAAACAAGCTCCCACTGAGTGTCTGTCAGACAGACTGCTTCTAAAAAGATGCTGCTGTTACTAAAGAAATAAAGATATGAATCTTTAAATTTCATGAGCTCTAAAACTGGATACGTGCAAAGCCTGAAGGTTTCAGGTACATGCTGCTCCTTGACCATTCAAACGTCAGATTTAAATGATCCAAAGCTGAAAGTGGACTGCAGTTCATAAACTGCTGCTATTTTGGGTTTGAAAGTTGTAAGCATATGAAACTGAAGTTCTGTTTTCATACCTGGAACCCTAAGCCAACCTAGGTTTCTTTGATCTGATAAACTCCTAAGCATTTTCAGCAAGTCTTCATGTAAACTTGCATACCTCTGCTACTGGGAGAACCTACTGTCTCCAGGTGCAGTTCCCTCACTGGTATATGTAAACCTTGTCTTTAGATCAGAACATAGTATCTCATGTCTGCCTGCTTCTTCTGACATACTGCAGTTAGTTTTCCCTGGAGAAAGCCAGCCAAGGCTTGTGCTGAAGAACTGAATGGCTCTTGGGTGCAAAGGAAGACAAAGGAGCACATGAGCAACTGAAAGCCCAAATGAATCTGGGGAGACAGAGAGGAAAGGAGCTATGAAAAAGAAAGCTGGTTTGAAAGCACAGACCCACAAGAGTCTAGAAAGATGGAAATGAAGAGGTAGACCCTGCTCCTTGTTCATTCCTCAGAAACATTGGGAGGATGGTATCCCAAACCATCCTTCTGGAGGTACAGGCTGGAGTGCCCAGACCCTTTGTCCAAAGGGCAACATGGAGACTGCTGGACTTAAGTGCAGCTATGGCGCCGCTTAAGGTTGTGATCTAAATAGTCAAAACAAAAGATAACCCAGCCCACTTGTTGGAATGTTGCTGGATACCATTGACTTGAGTGGAATTTCACTCTAGCAGAGGTTTATCCAGTCATGATGCTATATTCGGAAAGGTAAACATGAATGTATACTTATATCCTGAATGCAAGTTAATCAAGTTAGATGAAACAAGAGAAAGTAAAGATAAGTAATACTATGGACCAGGTGCCAGCTGATCTTGTGATTTGACAGGTCACTTCTCAATATTTGTTCTGCTGAAAGGAAATCTTGTGTATTTCTCTGTAATGTTTGTGAATGGATTCATGTATTTGTCTTTGTGCTTTTCTGCCACAGCACTGTAAATGAGATAATGAGTGACTAATGTCCCCTGTTACCAACATCAGCACTCTGAGTGACATGCCAACAGCTCCCACTGAAGCCCAGCAATAAATATAGCAAAAGGAAGATGTGTTATGTCTACAGTATGTAAAAGGATCTGTGGGGAATTGAGGATGTTTACACAGCCATGAAGAGAACAGGTATGAGTGCGACTCTGAAGAAAACCCAACATCCTGTTTATCAAAGGAAGCCTCTTGTTTTTTCACTGAACGAGTCATCTTTGCGCTTGCATCTCTGGACAAGAAAAATAGGGAGCAACAGTGAAAACAGCTGCAGTATCAAACCTTTTTCCCTGAAAGCTGTTGAGCATAGTGGGTGATTGAAAGGCTGGGCGCAGGCAGAAAGAGATGTAGCTGTGTAGCCAGCTCCCCAGTGGGAAACCTGCTTTATCTCGATGCAGTAGAGATAATTTCCATCTGCTTGGTTGGAGGACAAGTCCTTTCTGTTTCTGACAATACTTGTCATAGTGTTGACACTGGAACTACAATTTTCCATTGTTGTTTTCACTCTTGGGTAATTTCTTTTATAGACAAAATCATACTAGCTGCATATTTTATATTTAATGTAACTGGCATTTTGCCACTTTGGCTTTCCTGCTGCATTGTCATTATCAGAGGGAAACTGCAAGACAATGGCTGCGTGTAGACAACTTCAGTCATTTCTGTTAAAGCCTTTCTGAGTGGCACCGAAGAGGTATGTCCTGACCACTAGAGTAAGCTGTAGAGTTAACTCTATATTTCAGTGATTTCTGGATCCAAATTAGAGACGGAGACCTGTTCTTTTTTTTCTTTTTTTCGTTGTAGTGAAAGTCATCTCAGGCTCCCAAGAGTCGAAGAGCAGTTTGTCGTCAATCTTGGATAAAATGACAAACAATAAATATTCTATTAGGTCCTACCAGGGCTGTAACAATAGCAACACAGAGGCTATGAGGCTCATGTGCAGCTTGGCAATTGGCTTTATTCATGATGCTGTAGATAGAATAAAGCTGCGTTCCCTGTTGCCCAAGATAGCTTGGGAGTGGTAACTCAGTGGGGGATATCACAGTGGCTCCCTTTTGCTGCAAGTGATGGGGAACCTGGCTGGGATTTGGGTCTATGGGGAGTGTGGGCACAGGCTCCAGCTGGGATCCAATGGCTGTGGGAGAGAAGAAGGAGCTGTAAACTGCCCAGTCACCCTTCTCAAAGAAGGAGCATGTTTGGTCAGTGACTTTGCAGAAAGGAAATTTGCAGGTTTAACTTAGACCAGCCATAGAGCATTTGCAAAAAAAATGTAAAAAAGAAAAAAAAAAACCCCTCAAACAAAGCCTCATAATTTTTTGCAGTTTTAGGTGTGTGCTGTTATTGACATGGTAAGCCTCATATTTTGCTGAATAATGTCAAAATAATGTATTTAAAAATAAAATACACATCTTTGTATACACTGCAAAGCTATTTAAGCTGTATTTGCAAAATGGAACCCCTGATTGAACTTTGAAATGTCTGCTTCTGGAAATACAAGCCAATGCCTTTTTTAGCAGCATACTGACAAGGATAACTTATGTATTTCTCAGTATAGAAAATCCTGGAGGCGGTGTTATTTTTAGCTGTGTAACCTTTAAGCAAATTCATTTATATACTAGTAAATTAGTTTTTAACAGGTGAATGACTTAATATAGCAAGGCAGATGAATTACAGATGTGGATAATGTCTGTCCAAATTGTTTTCTTTTTTTCCTGGCTCTAAATTATTCATCTGGAATGGCCAGAAGCCAACTGTGGGGATTATTGATAAAAGTGAGTTAAGAATAGATTAGAACATTTCTCTTGTGAAGTATAATGTTTCTCTGTTGATTGCATTATTTTCCATCTTCCATTAAGCACTACAAGCCAGACTTTTTAACCCAATATTAAACTATTCATGTTTTATTTAAATGATAATATTATAAATGCTTGAGTTCCTCGTTGATAGGGTGAGGGATGTTCTTCTAAAAGAAATAACATTATTGTAAGCAAGAAGACAAACATTCCAGACTTTTGCTCAGGGTTAGACTTTGGGGAGAAGTAAAACTGTTCTTCTAAGGACTTGCCAGCTGTCTGAGCTGGGTAGCTGAAATGTGCAGTATTCATTAATTTTAGTCAGTGGTGCAAATGCAGTCAGTATTCTCTTGTGAGCATCAAAGTTTTAGACCAGCTGTGGTTTTGTACAACTTTTTCTTCTCTGTCTCTCTTTTTTTTTCTTTTTTCTTTTTTCTTTTTTCTTTTTTTTTTTTTGTTTTCCCCCCCCCCCCCCCCCCCCTACTGGTCTCTATTTTTAACAAATTCAGATTCCTGAGAATATTAAAAAGTCTTTGGCCTGTACTGAAAGATGATGGGACGGAATTACATATGGGGGATTCATATGAAATGATGAAAAAAACAGCGTTGATTCAAGCATAAAACAAGTGAGGCTTTTATCAACAAGATGTGCTAGAAAGCTCTAATAAAATAAATGAAGACTGTACAGTGAAATAATAAATGTGAAGTTACTCTGTCCCTGTGAAGGTCATAAGGACTTTTACTGTAATGCAGTGAGACTCAATGCTTTGTGGCATCTGAGATTCATTTTGGCTCCTACCTGCCATACAGAGGTTATAAAGTGAAAACAGGCCAGAAAGGTAAATAAATAAATAAATCACTAATGAGGAAACAGAAAGGTGTGGAAACAGAGTTGTCCAAAATCTCAAGGTTTTTTAGGGAACAGTATTGGAGTATTTGAGTCTTTCTGGTGTTCTGTACAGGAAACGTGGAGAGGGGACAGGAGGCAATAAGCAGGGAAACATAACTGATTAAAGAGTCACATCTAACCTCCAACTCTGTCTTCTTGTTTCATCAGCATATATGTTCTTAGTTGTTTTTCCCCAGTGGGTAATGAATATAGGTCTTTCTCTTATTTATGTTGTCAGACTTATTTATTTCCACAAATGCTTTTTTCAGTTCTTAGGTGAACATTTTCTTTTGTATACTACATTTCCACGTTACCTTTAACTGTAAGATAACTGTAAAACAAACTGCAATTCCTCAGCTATGCTTGTAATAAAAGAGAAAGCGTCTTTCCTGGCAGCCCCTCTGCTTCTGATCTTCCAGCTCTAGATTTCTGAGCTATTGGATACGGGGGATAACCTGACAGTGAGAGTAACAAAAGTTTGGTTTTAGATGAGAGGATGCAGTCTGATGTGCAGGTCATGAATATGAAGATACTGCATTTAAAATCTTGAGCCTTCTTATTTTTATCTTTCCTGACTTTAAATTTGTGTCTAACAGGGACAACTGGAAATACTGTAGGGATATGAACTATGGTCGTGCCTCTCAGTGAAATGTCATTGCCATTGCAGTCAGTTATTCAAATGGTCTTCTGCTAGAAAAAGAGATTTAGTAAGAAATAGCAAATGGGGTCTCTGTGGGAAATCAAAGCTGAATAAGAAAACAATCTAACATACATAAAGTTTACAGAGGCCATGCAAGAGATTATCAGAGTTAGCAGAGTATAATCACAGAAATGGAAGAAAGCTGGAAGTACAAGATAGCTCCAATGTGGTTTAAAGCTGATACTATCTCTCGGAAGATTATTTTTTTTCCATTTGTTAATGGGCTAACTTACGATATGTATGTCATGATTAGACATTTGCAGGTTTTTAAGATTGCTATTATTATTCCACCAAGTCTCACTACTTCTTATGTTCTACTGTTATTGTCTATGTTCCAACCAAGGTGTATCTTGATGACCATGATGAAGTTTTGTAGGTATTCAGTGTTATTTTCCGTGGCAGTTTAGCCAATGCAGCAGCTTGTTTTGCTGCTTTTTCTTCTTCCTTGCCCTACCCCTTCCTTCCTCTGCCCTTTCCTCTGCTTGTTCTTGGCTATGCAGTCCTGCCGCATCCTTGAACTAGTTCTGAACCATAACTGAGTTAATTTATCTTTCTAACATAATATAAAACATACGGAAACTTTTTTTTTTGTCACTTTATGCCATTTCAATGATTTAAATGGAAGGGTCTGACAAGTGCTGAAGCAGATCCTGAGCAAGCTGGCTGAGAGCAGAGAGGTGGCTAGAAAATAATGGTCTATGTAGAGGGATTTACCAGTAATGTTATTAGAGTCAAGTCTTCCTGGCATCACATCGATTTATACTTGTTCTGCTGACAGACTTCAGGGGAACTGCTGGTCTGTATAGAAATACTTGATCAAAACCCACCAGTTTGGTGAAAATGTATGGTTTAGAGAGTACATGTCAGAATAAATGCAGCCAGAACTGGGGAACAAGCCCTGCGTGGCACAATGGCAAGTACTTCTCCAGTTAACCTTGTTGCTGTTTTTTCCTTTCTCCCTGTATGAAAAGTTTTGTCTTCCTGGACTTGGCATTGTGTTTCCCTGAAACATTTCAGTCTCCCTCATGGAAATTATGCAAATGTCAGTGTGCGCACGTAAAAAAATCTGACAATGGCACAAGAAGTACAGGACTAAAATAGGTTTTGCTAAAAGGAAAAAAGTGTAGCAATGGGAGACCTAATTTCCCTACTACAGATTTAAATTATTAGGGGATAATCCTGTTCACCAGTCTGCAAAAACCTCATTCAAAACATGAACTATAAATATTAAGGAAGCGGGTGCACAGATTTTGTGATGAGTTAAAGACCTCACATCTAAAAGCGAACTGGTTTGCCCCACATCTTTAAAAACTGAAGGAGTTTTATTCATGTTTTGAAATAAACTGACCTTCTAGCAGGGGACAGGCATAAAGATTTTTGCCAAAGGTGGATGGTTTGGAAAACTCTGAGCGTGTGTGAAAAGGGAACAGTGGAAACTATTCTGTGTTTGGAGCGCACTTTGGTGCTGGAAAGCAGCTGTGTAAAAATGTCAGCCTCTGACTAACTTGGTCTGTTTTCTGTGTGTATAATCAGCCTCATCTTGCTTGCTGTTTTGTGTCCTGTATGCAGGTTGTTACAATCAGTGATGTGATCTTAACATTAGGTGTTAGTGTTTTAGTTGCCTAGCGCTCCACATCCATTGGTGAATGAAATAGGCACTGTCCCAGCCCAGGCCATAAGTGGGATTGCTCTGTAAAGAGGGAAGGCCTGCAGTTAATAATTCAAAGAAGGAATCTCCAGATAGTGCATACAGAACCCAAAAATTTAGGCTTAGAGAAGCATTTGCTTTGCAGACTTTTCTCTGCCGATCTCGTCTCGCTCCATCTTTCCAGCTACTTGCAATGCCACTGGTCCCAGCAGAGTCCCTGTTGAGGGCATTGGCAGAAAGCTGGGGCTCTGCAGTACAGAGCTGCTGAGCATGCTAGAGGCCACCCTGCTCTGTGAAATGCAGGTGTCTCTTTGCCAGAGAGTGTGATGGGCATGGGTCAGGTC
>JBCJKH010078739.1:0-14398 GCA_039877255.1 Loriculus beryllinus
GGCTTGTTTTTTTATTTTTGCTTTTTATTCCTATTTTTTTGTGTGTGTGGTTATTATAAAATTACAACACAAAGAAAATTTTTTATCACTTTTGGAACCTTCTTTAGAAATAGCTGTCATATTTAAACCATGTTTCCTACAACTAAGAAGAAACTTGAGTACTAAGACTCTAATAAGACCAGATTCTACAGTTGTGCTGTGACTATAAATAACAGTAGTTAAAATTTTGTGGCTTCATTGGGTGACTGTTTATTTGTCTATTAATAATGGCAAAATAAAAACTATTGGTAGTGTCACCTTTCTACACAGGAGTCCAACTTAGAATGGATAAGTGAAACATACAAGTTATCTGAGGAAAAAAAATAATTTATAGTATTTTCATTTAAAAAATACTAGAGAAGGTACTTAACCCTCCCAAATAACTGGTCCTTTAAAAATCCCCTTATGTTTTAGGATTCTTTCAAGTACAGTTATCCTCCATTGGTTGATGATGATTTTCAAACTCCTTTATGTGAAAATGGGCCTATTACTAGTGAAGATGAGCATGAAAGTAAAGAAGAGGTAGATGCGGACACCAAGGAGACTGGGGAGCTGAATGAAACACAAAACCTTAATCAGAAAAAGGTATCTAACCCTGAAGGCTGAGGCAAACCTAGTTGAATGGTTATGAAGTGGGACAGGAGTCATATAAATTTTGTTTCTTGTCTGGCTTTTGTGTGTTGAATTTTTTTCTTAACTTCTTTTTTTCTGCTCTTTAGTTTGACGAAAGAACCCAGTAACACTGAAGATTATTCTTTGCAGTTTCAACCTTGCTTGTTTTTTAAGACCAGTTTCATGCTTCTGACTGAGCAAAATGTATACCAAGTATTTAGTGTATCTCTGGAATACAGTGAATTGTTCAGTAAAATTTAAAAGTTTTCTGTGATTTGTTTTCAAAGTTTGTCTAATAGATCTATTTTTAATTTTGGGTTATCTAGTGGTGAATCTTAAAATACATCTAGCTTTCTTAGAAGTTGAAGTCAGCATGTACATGAGAAAATATTAACAGTTTAAATATTTATACTATACTGGATATTAATTTGTTCTCTTAAATTATTGATAAAACCTCGGCATATAAAAGTTTTCATTTAGTCTCAGGAGAAATTGTGTCCCCAATCCATCAGTTCTGTTTTGCAGCATAATCTTCCTGCAGTGGTGTTTGTCTAGAAATATAAAGGCATTATCTTACACAAGTCCATATGAAGTGTTATTTAGGACTACGTAATGATAATCAGTGAGGATATCACTCTTGAAAACAGCAAAAGAAATCTGAAATACACTACTTTAGTGCCATAATTAATTTTGGCATATGCATTGCAAAACTTCTGTTTAATGGAGTAGAATACTTTGAAACACAGAGCTCACTTTAAGTAGTCCAGTTGTCTTTGCAACTTGGCCAGCAATCCAACATATCTATAATTTCACTGACTTTAGGGTAAAAAGGAAGCATTGCATAACCATGGCAACTTCCTGACAATTAGACTCAGTAGCTTGTTTTGTGTAGCACATCTTTAGCTCTGATTCTCTGATACAGAAGTGTGGAGAATCCCTTTTCAGTGTCTAAGTTGGCTTTGGTGCTTACTAACCTCAGTATGTCTTTTAATTTGCTTGGCTGACTTAAGCTTTCTACGTAATTATTTTTAAGAGTGAAAATGTAAAAAACCTCATCTGATTTAGTTCATGGTATTTTCTTTTTTTATACAGTGTAATCAAACTGCTAATCATCTTTTCAATGAACTAAGATTGGCGTTTAATGCTGATCATGTAGCTATCATAAGGTACACTTAAGGCCCTACTTTTTTTTTTTTTACTATTTTAAAATTGTTTTTCAGAAGTACTCCCTTAGTGTCTCTGAATGGTTGGCATTTCTTATTTCTAAGTTAATTATTTTTTTCTTCACTGTGTCTGAATATAAATCATTCAAATACTGATTAATAAGGCCAGCTTCCAAACTAGCAGATTTAAAGTGATCTGTGATATATCGTCTTCATTATTTACTGCACTACCAGTCTTTATATGCAGACTCTTGTCATCACTAAGAATTAATCTGTTTTATTTTAGATATATTTATAGATATATATCTATATAAATATATATATGTGTGTGTGTGTGTGCGTGCACATATATATATGTGCTTCCTCATATCTCACAGAAGGGCAAATTTCTTTCCACAGAGTAGAGGGAACCATGAGTGATAAACTTCATTAATAAGTGCCTGTCCTGTAATGCCTCCAACTTTAACATGTTGGCGGCTACAGGAATACTTTTTCTGGTAATTTGATTAGATTTATATACAATTAAACCCAACACATAAGTAGTGCAGTGTATTTACACACTAACTTTTTACTATAATTATAGATATATGAAAAGGAAATTGCTGTATGGTTTCTTTTTATAAAATCTATTTTCTATAAAATTTTGTGTTCCTGTCATTCCCGTACTTCTAATTTACATAAATGGCATTCTCTTCATGTCTTCTCTTTGTATTTAAGTGCAATAAAACCAAAGCTAAGCAAACTGTTCAGCTAGCTCATTTTGAGTTATGATGTCACTAATTTTTTCAGTCTCCTGTATTTCTTCCTTCCTGGCCCTGTTTGCACTTAATTCCAGACTTCTTTAATTTTTTTTATAATAAGATGTCCAAGCCTGCTGACATCTATTTTCTTAGTGTAATAGAGGAAAAATCTCAGAATGTAAATATCTGCAGTTTTGGATGCACCAGTTACAAATTCTTCAATACTTCAGAATTCCATCTAAAAGCTGTGAAGATATGTTTAGCAATTCTGCAATGCAATAAAGTCTGTAACTGTTACTGTGTTTTCTGTTCAGTGTTGCAGTGATTGTACAGGCGTGTTTGCTTTAATTGAAAAGTTTTGCAGTGGGATAACATCAGTGCTTTGTAATTTTAAATATTTGAAGTACTAGTAATTTAATGTGTCAGGAGTTCTCAAAAATAACGTGAACATCAGGAAAATACATGGAAAAACAAAACTAGTTTTCTTTCATGCGTATTTAATACATTATGTAACTTCTATAACAAATCATTTTATTCAGCAGACTTCAAGCAGCTTCAGGGAATAAATACATATTAAGCTTGGTCTGCAGTATATAAATTGTTGAGATAAACTTCCTTATATTCTCTGAAATACCTGCATGATATTGTAACCTGTATAACCCAGGTTTCTAGTTAATCATTATAACTGTCATTTTTACTCAGATGAATTCTGTAGAACAAATTTCCAAATCAGAGGAAACTGACAAAACAGAGATCAAACCAAAAAATGCAAAGAAAGCATTAACCACTTTTAAAGGATCTTTATTGCATATCAGGTAATAATAATTTTCTTTTTTTTTTTTTTAATGTACCTTGGACACTTGAGTACTGAACTAGTTGGTTTTTCAAAATAAACTTTTTTCAGGCTATTAGAGGAAAAAAAATTGCAAACATCCTTCAAAGAATTATTTAAGAATTATTTTAATTATTTTTAGAAAGCTCATAGAATATTTTTGGGTTTACATGTTTTTAGTGAATCTTTTGGTGTCGTCATTGGCGTGCTTAGTAAGTGTGTATTTCATACAATCATAGAGACATTTCATGGTTTCATTTATAGTGAGAAATTGTTGTTGGATTTAGTTAAACTTGTGCTTAGCTGTAATGAGAGCAGTGGTTTGACATTGATTGCATTGGCTTAAACAAAAACCACTGTGTTTTCTAAGACAGCTTTCACTGTTAAATCTCCTTTGAATTCTTTTAATGTGTACAGTAGTAGTTTGCAGCAATTAAACTTAATGAAAGGGTCCAATTTATCTTGCCTGGGAAGTGCTCTGTATAAATGACATATCTGTTCAGAAGATTTTATCATCCGAGGTGCTTACATCTTGCAGTTTATCTGCCTTTTATCATTAAATTGAGGGGGAGGGGAAATCAATTAAACAATTCACTTTTTCTTTTCACTGCCTTTCAGGGTAAAATGCTTTTTTAGAGATTGATTTTGGTGTTAACTTTCATTTTCACTTCCAGTTTTCTATTAGATGAATGAAGAAAATATCTAATTTATAGGTAATTCCTTACCTAATTTTGGAAGTGCTGTACTCAATTTTGGAATGAATTTCAATAATGACATGTTTATTAGCATAAACAAATGACATTTTGCTGATTTTGAAACTAAAACTTTATACCCCTTTGTGCACAAAACCTCCTCTGTATAGGCATAGTTTCTTCTATGGCAGGACAAAGGCACAATTGTGGTTTTTAAAGGAATGTTTAAAGCCAAAAGCATCCCTGATCTTCCATCCACTTCTGAAAAACCCAAGCAAGCATAGAACAACCCAAAAAAGCCCATGACCAGCCAACGACACCAACACAATCCCAAATATAAACACCCAAAACCCAACATGAACTGTACCTTTTTTGCTCTCAGAATATTTCAAGTTCTATCATTGAAATGGAAGTGTTGGAGTTCATGTAAATTATATGAAAGAGTAAACTTGGTCAAGTTCAGAGGTGCTAATATTTATAGTCTTGCTATCATGGAAAATAAAATACTGATGTGTCCATTTTCCTCGCTGTTTGGTGTGTTGATTTTTTTTTTCTTAAGTAAGCTCTTGAAATTATGTGCAGTTGTTGCTCTTTATTAATACTCTGTGTAGAAGCTAGAACTAGATTTTATTTCCCTTCAGTCTTTTTCAGGGCACTGAACCAAAATCTATTGACCAGATGATTTGTAACTAGTCACATGCACCTCTCTTGGAGACTGTAAGCCCTGCCAGTATAATTAGCTTGTATCCTTGCTGATAGCAGCATTGCCTTGGGAGCAGCCTAGACTAGGAAGCTGAGGCACAGCAGCTCTGGCACCATGAAATCACCAGCAAGCTTTTCTGTGACTAGCTGAAGACAAAGTGAGGCCTCCTTAGAACCCCTTGCAGGAATATTCCTTACCTATTGCTGTGTGGTACTTGTAGTCTTCTTTTTCTTGTATTTGTAGCCATAGTAATCAGCTGGCTACCTAATTTAGACCACTACTGTATTTGCCTTGCATACCTTACTATAAAAGACTGGTCTTTATTGGCTTTCCTCCTCAATAAATGAATTTAATTGGCAGGACAAAAAAGCAGCAGTCTACTTGCACTGTCTGGCAAAAGAGTAGCTCATGTTGTGGGTGTATTTTGAGACAAGAATTTCTAGTAAAAGCTGGAATGGTTACTCCACACACATCAAAGTGAAAAAGTAGGATTTCTAGACAAATTAAAAAGCTTCAGTGTTCATTTAAGTTTAGACATCCCACTCACATCCAGTGCCATGGAACTGGTTAACTGCATAAACATTAGGTATACCAGCAGTGGCCCCAAGCCTCACTGGTTTGGTTTGTTTGTCAGTAGCCACAGATAGTGGTGGGACAAGAAAGATCAGGCTCTGGTGGAACATTCCTTTCCTTGAGCTCTTTTTCTGGCTTGTTTTGATGTTAGTTAAGCTTTCCTGCCTCATTTTTTGTTCATCTTGCAATTGCTGTAACACACAGTATTAAGGTATCCAAAATACTTTGTAACAACAATTCTTCATATCCTTATTGATGTTGGTTACGTAAGTTAAGAATTTGGGAATGAAGAAAAGAAAAAATACAAAGCCACATCAAACCTGAGAGAAAGGGATATGTTTACCCTATTAATCTGTTTTAAACCCATCAGTTTCTGCTTTTTAACTGCACACTTCCCCACCAAGAAGAAAAAAAAATCTTGTGGACTGTCTAATGCATTTTAAGATGCGGACACCCTCCCCAACCCCTCTTAACCTCCCTATACAGTCACTGCCAGACTCTGCTTCTAGCATGGGCTTTTAGGCTTGCCCTGTATCACCAAGAATTTTTCTTTTCAGGTAATACACTGCTATAAGTGAGACAAAAGAAGGATTGGTACTGTAAAATGAGGCCTTTTGAGGAGAAGGTCAAACTAATGTGAAATTGGCATTCTAGAAAGGAGAGAAAGGGAAAAAATAACACTTTTTTGACAAGGCTTTCTGTCAAAAGAATATGCAGTTCTCATACTGTATAGTATCACAGTTCTTTGTGTACTCCTAATGCGACATGGAAAGAAACAGTTTTTCACTTGTTACTTGAGTTTCCTCTGAACTTGTAATATATGAGCATGCCCTACTTTCTGCCTAATAGTATTCATTTGAATGCTTACACCAAAATGAGTTGTGTTAGTTTGATGTGGTTTAAAAGATTTCATGCATGACTCTCCTAATTGCACAAGAATATTAAAAGCAAGCAATAACTTTTATTTATGCATGTGTCACCAGAAGTATGTGGAGACTGACTCATAAGTACAAGGGGATTTAGCATTAGTGGTTGAAATGATTGCCACTTGCATCTATCTGCCTGCTCCTCTGATGTGTGCACTATATCCCTTACAAGGATAGATGTATGAGATGGTAATTACTCCCTGGCTGTGACACCTTGTACTCTTTAATATTAGCATGAATTAAAATTAATGATGCTTTCCCTTAACATGCCACCCTAAGATGCAGTGGCTGAATTGACTGTTTATATCTGTCAGCTATTCTTGGTGTTGCAGGTGGTCACAGCTAATCCAGATGGAAGAAATCAAGGGCAGCAATCAGATGAGGCAGCTAGATCTGCTAGTGCTTATGAGTCAATGCTGAGCTTCACTACAGAATTTTTACATTTTATTTTCACAGCTTTCTTGATGAAAAACTGTTTATACTGACTGTAGCTGAAGGGTTGAAAGTGTTTTATTTTCCTCTGTGGTCATATTTTTTCTATGGTATATCATATACATAATTTGAAGAAACTAACTCTTCTTAAATTTCTTACTAGCCCAGCAGAAGAGCTATATTTTGGATCCAAAGAAACTGGAGAGAAAAAATGTTTGATAGTTCTCACAAATGTCACTAAAAACATAGTGGCTTTTAAGGTAAGTATTTTATATATGGCCTCATTTACTTCACTAAATGTGTAACTTTTTTTGAGTAAGGAGGACAAAATACTATTAAAATCGATTTCAGTCTAAATTTTTTATACTATTGTGGTGTTTGGAGCAGATCAAAGAAATCTGGCTGAATTTATGCCTATTATGTACCACCCTAAAGAGAGTAATCAGTAATACAAATCTTTGGAACAATGGCTGAAAAAGAGCTATGGCAGTGGTTGCCTCTTTAGTAACCTAAGAGTCTAAGCTCCAGAACAATGGAACTCAATCTGCAGATGTCACCAGCAAAGGAATCAATGCAGTTTTGTTTGCTTCAGAAATACTGAGTTGACTTGCATCTTGATTTGTTTTTCCACCACACCTTTTATGTTCTCTGCACAAACAAATAACTAAAGTTTCCATTCTTTCATATAAAAAATTTTAACAGGTAGTGCGTTTAATATTCTTGGCTCTTTCTAAGTACGGGTATAAAAGGAAAAAAAACGATATATGCCAGAAAAGAAAAAAGTTGTTGAGAGAGAGGAAAACGTGAAATACCAGTATCTGATTACTCCTACAAAAGAAAGTATTTTAAAGATTCTTAATATTTGTCTTAATATTTAAGCTTTTGGGGATTTTAGTTGTTGCAGAGTGAATGAGGTTATGAAACAGTCATACTTTATACATGCATTTACTGTATGCTTGCTTAGGTAAGAACAACTGCTCCTGAAAAATACAGAGTTAAACCCAGTAACAGCAGCTGTGAACCTGGCACATCATTGGATATAATAGTCTCTCTTCATGGTGGTAAGTAGAAGCTTATAATAGTTTTTTTCAGAAGTCTAGGCGAGATTTAACAGACTGATGCTCTAGATACTGACGTTTGCATGTGCTTGCTGGGGTTTAAGACTGACAGACACCTGTGTCTCCTTGCCTGTTATATGGGAATGTTCCTATTTGTAAAAAAAACATGGGTGTCAGACAGCGTTTGAGTAACTGCCTGTACTGATTTGCTGCTCCACTTACGCATAAGCGGCTGTTGTCAGCAGCCCATTCTGTTTCTTGTCTTCAAAAAAAAAAGAAGGCACAGTGGCAGGTGTCTCACTTGTGCTGTGTTATAGTGGGAGTTTATCTGTTGTAAATTAGTTCCCTGAATTGTTGCAAGTTCGGGTGAATTTGCTGGAGAAAGTGTTTTTTACAGAATTCTGAGTTGTGTTTGGATCATTCAGATAAAGCTAATTCAGTAAAATTAAACCAGAATTTGGGGAAAGGAATCAAAATTGTTGAGCTTAACATAATTATTTATTTTTACTCCTGTCCAGTGTCTGATGTCCTGCAATAAACATTTTGTTGGGTTTTTTATTTGTTCATGTATTTTTCCCCAAAATGCTTCTATAAGCTGTGTAATAATGTCATTTTATCTAAGGACACTTTTGCTTTCCTTTTTTTTTTTTTGTCTTTGAGGGCAGGTTTTGCAGCTTCTCTGCAGGATCGTTTCCTTATAATGGCAGCAGAAATGGACCAGTCTTCTGGAGCAGGTGTACCAGAACTGACGCAGTTTTGGAAAGAAGTCCCTAGGACCAAAGTAATGGAACATAGGTGAGCATATGGTTTTCTACTGGCAGCAATTTTATTTTAGCCAGTATCATTTGGCTGATTTATAGCATTTGCATATCATAATCAGTGAAGGATTCTCTAAACCCAGTTGTGTGCTTACATACTGAAGTATATTGCTGAGGCTTCTGCTCTGTTTTAGCTGATTAAACATAGATTAAAAGTATTGGAGAATATAATTATTGTCTTTTTGGTATTACATGTGCAAGTACTTATCTGAAGAATCTACTTAGATTGTATTATGCATATTTCTCCCTTCTTTGTTTTGTCATGCTGGGAAATTTTAGCATTTCTCTTTCCTGAAAATAGAAAAATGCCACAGCCTCAACTTAACAGTTTTTTCAGTAGATAAGTTCATTCCCACACTGATTGACTTGCACGTTATTAGAGGAGCTTCTGCTGTATTTTATAAGTTGTATAGGATTCTGCTACCTTCAACTGTGGCTTGAAATTTTGTTCCTGCATTTTCAGTTGTGGAAAAGTTAGACTCTGTTAAAAAACATTGATGATGAGGTTTAAAATGTAAAGAAAACCTTTATATTTTGTTTGCTTAGATTTTTTTGGTTTGGATAAATTGGTAGTAAATGTTTGACTGACTAGCCCAGTACATTCTGTGCTATGTATTTAAAATAATGCATTGTAACTGAGCATGCAGATAATTTTGATCTTGCTTTCTGTATCAAAAGCTGTCAAAATGTAATTGTGGCCTGAGGAAGTCTTTTCACACTGTCATTGCAATAGTCATTTAGAAAACTAATCAACCAGAGCAGACGATAAAACACATATAATAACTGTGAGATGGACTGTTTACTATTAATTATACAATGTTACATTAAATTTATGTTTGGTGCATATTTTTTTCCCTCTTCACAGGCTCAGGTGTCATGTTGTAGAAAGTAGTAAGCCTTTTTCCCTAACATTAAAAGAGAATGCATTTAGTATTCCAGCAAAAACCAATGAAGATTTACATACACAGGTAACAGTGTATTCCTTTGTCTTGAATATTGAACAAAATTATAAAATACGATAGAGATAAAAGAATTTATACTAAACCTCTTTGGTTCTATGTATATTATACTGTTTTAAAAGCTCAGCAACAGAAAGTAACTAAAGCTGTGATAATGATTTAATAATTTTGTGATTGGTTATGTTTCAATAAAAAACTACTTTCAGTGCAGTTTGCTTATTCCTCTTGTGTATATTACAGATCTGGGGTATCAGCGAACCTCAGTGGTATGTTTTGGTTCCTAGTATAAAGATGTCACCTACTTGATGTATGCAGTAGGGACTATCCATAACTTAATGTTTGAAGATCCTGTAGTGGAATTGGTTCCTGAAGTATGTAGTGATGTAAAATGTATCATTAAGTGATCACTAAGAGAAGTCTTCTTGTGTCCACGTGTGTGTGTGTTCCTTCTCCCCTCCCCCTGTTTATAGTTACTGGCTAAATAACTAACAAGTACTTTCATGTGCAGTAATTCTAATTAAGTGAAACTATTTCTGTTTTCAGCTAACTCATTTACTACAGATTAATAGAAGACTTCAAGAGCAGATTGATCGCTGCCTCTGGTTCCAGCAGTTGTCAATTGTTTTATCATTACTCTCAATTACTGTTGTTGCCTTCTGCTTCTACCTGATGTATACCCAGAGAAGCTGAAAAGAACTCCTGTGCACTGGATATGCTTGCCTGTCGTGACTGGTTGGAGTGGAAGAGATTGCAGTGCTGCACTCAGATTCTGGAACTGCCAAAACGAGGGTTGTGAGCCCGCAACAATGAATGATGGTAAAATTTGCTGAATGAAATAAAAAAAAAAAAAAAAAAGAAGAAGAAATGAATGACCAGCAAAGAAAATTACTGACAGTTGACACTTGGAACATGGCACTAGGAAGATGTTAGAGCTAGGACCTATTTTCACTATATAACTCAATAAATGCTACTGAAATGGAAGGAGAAAACCAAATACAACATAATTTAAGACTGTTTAGGGTTTGTTTTTTCTCTTAACTACTTTAAATACAGTATTTAATTTTTTCATCATATTCATTCTTACATTCAGAATTGCTCTCACAGAAGGTGCAGTCAACTTACTGTATTCTAAAGGTTAACTTGTTCAAGAAAGTTTACAGAAAGTTTACAGAAGTGATGTTGTACAGGCAGATTTTTAATATAATCTGTGTACATGCATATATAAAGGAAGATATTTGCTGTTACTGATAATTTTGGTAATTCAGGCTTATTTCTTTCACTGGTTAAATTCCTTATTTTTGTGCTTTTTCTGGATGCAGAGTTCTTGTAAATATTTCCTACCAAATAACATACAGTTATATTGACCAGGAATATAACCCATGTTTGATTCCAAAGATATTAATGAAATCATCATCATAAAACACAATTCCTATTTTTTTGTTTGTTTGAAAGCAACTCTTAGTCAAATTGTGGACTGAGTGTGAGAGTTGACTTTTGATGACGTATTATTGGTTCATAAAAGGCTAATAGCACAGTCAGTGTATGAACTTATCCTGAGATGTGCAATATGCGTAAATAACAGATGAGTTTAGGAAAAAGCAAGTCAAGTCAAAAAGCAAGGAAGATTAAATACTTCTAAAGGCAACATGAAAATGTTATATCTGCCATTTCTCAGAAACTGGTAGAAGTGGTGTATGAAGCTAGTGAGAACTAATAAGGATTCTTTGTACTCATTGCTGTAAATACGTATATTAAAATGATAAACACCTAAAAAGAGACTGATTGTATCTTTCATACATTTAAAATTTTCACTCTTAATGATGTTTAAATATTTAAAATAATTTCTTTACTAGAATTAATTTTTGCTACAAATTGGCTTTGTAGCAGGTTGTTTAGTTTTGTCTGCTGATTTCAACAGATAAAGAGATCATTGAGGAAAAATAAAGGTCATGCTCTGCTTCTGTTTTTACTTACAGTATCTCTCCAGTGCGTTGTAGATGTAGTATTATTTCTAGAGCAAAGGACGGTTAAAAAAAATGCATTAATTAACACATTAATAAAGCAGTGATACACTTACTAAAAAAGTTACCATGTAAAAGGCAAGGCTATAGAGCTGCTTGGTGCACAGACTTCTTTTCTACAACATTTTACAACATCTGCATTTTCTTAATTTGTCACTGTTGTCATTCCTGTTCAGTTTGCTTCTCAGTATTTTGTTTTCTTAATGAGTTGGCAGCTTATATTGTCACTGCTTACTCTGAAACTGTTATTTAAATTCTTTTCATGTGCATGCAACTCACACATGCTTAGCTTCCCACAAAATGGGTGGTTGTCTTGTTGAGAAAGGTAAAAGTAATTTGTAACCTTAAAATAATAGTGACCATGCTATTAAAATGTTGATTCCTTAATTTGAGTGGATTGAATAGCACTTTACTGTAAAATTGCGAGAAATATATTCTTACAATCTTTGCCAATATGAATATTTTAATGTTTTGGTGCTTTCATATCTTTTCACTATTTTATTACTATGCTGGTATTTTCTTTGTATGATGAATCAGATGAATATCTTTTCTATTTTAATATGTTTTAGAAAAATACACTTACAAAATAAATAAAAGGAAATATGTAGTCTTGAATGTTTAGTCTTTTAAAAATGGCTGCATGCCCTGAGGCTTTTGGTTTTCTTGCTAGTCTACAGATACTTAAGGTGAAGGATGGGTCAACCTGGTGATGACCCACAGAATTGTGATGATACTTGTCAGACAGCTGTAAAAGAGATGATCCATGAATTCTTACACAGAGTGCCTAACATAATAGCATGGCACATGATAATGGCAGATGAGCACCACCATGGCACGAATGATGCACAATACAAATATATATAAATATCTTGGTAAAACTTATTATGTAACATCACACAGTAAATG
This sequence comes from Loriculus beryllinus, assembly GCA_039877255.1. Classification (NCBI taxonomy): domain Eukaryota; kingdom Metazoa; phylum Chordata; class Aves; order Psittaciformes; family Psittacidae; genus Loriculus; species Loriculus beryllinus. Next base: position 12,475 of record JBCJKH010078739.1, read on the forward strand.
GAAAAAATACATAAAGAAAGGAACGGTAAAGTAACTTTAAATAGGAGTTGACAGTAGTCTACTTTTTATTTTTTTCTGTCACCTAAAACATATGGTAATCCATCAGTATTTTCCCAATTTTCATTTGTTAGTAGTTGCAGGTTTTGTTTGCCAGCCGTTAGAAGCACAGATTTCAGCCAGTCCATTTCGGAAGGTTTTGTGTCTAACACTGAAGTTGCAGAGTGCACAGCGTTCATGTGATACGATACCCCAAATTAAGAGAATAAACAGAAGATTGCTTTCCGTTTGGTTTTTTTTGGTTTTTTTTGGTTTGTTTTTTTTTTTTTTCCCCAATACGTGAGACTTAGTTTATAAATCTGGAACAGTATCAAGATAAAGGATTTTATTTTCCTTTCCCTCATCGTAGATTGGCAGTTAATCTTGGCTTTTACAATTAAGAGACAACAATGCCTATAATCCTAAATATTAGTACTTTCTGCTCCAGAAGAACACGCACTTTTCCTAGCAAGCAATTTTTGTGCCTGATTCTTGGGTTGAGTTTTTTACTTTGTTTAAGCAAAAGATTAAAGACTTCCTAGATAGTGCTTTGTTCATAATCTGTTCCTCTATTTACAGAGTCTTACTATGAGATAGCTCTGAACAATAGGCATTCCAGTGGCATCATTCACATTGGCTCTTGTGTTCATCCTGAAATGATTTATTATGGTTTAATGTTAGTGTGTTTGAATGCTTAATGAGCCCCATCCCTGTAAAGCATGCAAGGCCAGGTTGGATGGGGAACCTCGTCTAGTGGAAGGTATCCCTGCCCATGGCAGAGGGGTTGGAACTAGATGAGCTAAAGGTCCCTTCCAACCCAAACTATTCTGTAATTCTATGATAAAAACATATTTTACACAGGAAGATTTTGTTTTTTAATAATGACAGCAGGAGTTTTTGCATACGGGTGCAGTCATATTGGGTTTTTTTTATTAGATGCAAAGCCTAGGTATTTTAAGAAAAAAAATGTGGGATTCGTCTAATTGGGGGAGGGGGAAATCTTGCTTACAGCATTTTGGTGCATCAAATAGGACCACGCGCAGGGGGTTTTAGCTGCTTTTCTCTTTCATCACCGATTCCCTGCTGTAACTGATCTGTCTCTAATGTTTTGCATTCAAGTTATCTCAAACAGTTGTCCCTGCTTCAGGATGTTGGTTTATATGGCTTTTGTTGACTCCATAGGGTTTGGAGAGAGCATTTTAAGTCACTGAGTGTGCTGTCTTGGGGATCTTCGTATTTTGGTGTAATTGGTCTGGCAGCATAAGGGTATATAGTGCTGTTCTGTTAAGAAAGGGCAGTGTTAATTCTTTTTCTATGGCTTTGTTGTGAAAATGGACATTCAGTCAGAATAATAGAACAAATTTGAAAATTGACCAAACAGCACTGTCCTGTAAAGCGCATAACAGGTGGCTCTAAGAGTTCCTTGGTTTAGACCTTGTAGTAGTTCTGTAGGGTGTTGTGTTGGAGACACAATGTGTCTATTTGCAATATATGTAATAGTTTAGGAACAGCTAATCACATCTAATTAGCCAGGAAGAGCTGTTTTCTGAGGTCAAAGCATCTTAAGTTAGTTTCTGAAGTGCATGGCTTACAGTTCCCTAGAAGATGGCTCACTGAGGAATTACTGGCTCAGTATTACAGCAGTTGCTACACATATGTGTATGTTAACACAGGTAAGTGATGACAGAATCATAGAATAGTTAAGGTTGGAAAGGACCTTAAGATCATCAAGATCCAGCCCCCCTGCCATGGGCAGGGACACCTCACACTAAACTATGTTACCCAAGAGACTGTACAACCTGGCTGTGAAGACTGCCAGGGATGGAGCACTCACAACCTCCCTGGGCAACCCATTCCAGTGCCTCACCACCCTAACAGTAAAGAATTT
>JBCJKH010078746.1:0-13353 GCA_039877255.1 Loriculus beryllinus
CCTTTTGCTGAGGAAGATGATCGGTGAATAGGGCCCTGGAAGTACCTATTTCTGCCCACCAGCTCCACAGGTAGCTTGACAGAAGTGGATCACCTGGAGGTACCTAAAGTGTTATGAGTTGCAACCAGACCTTCATGGATGCTGGTCCATGTCCAGAAGCAGATGAGGTGTGCTGCAGAGGGCACCCAGGCTTGGTGCAGTGCCATGGGTTTGGAGGTGGCTTATTCTTCTACAGGAGAGATGAACCCATGTCACGTGGTAGGAGAGAAGTTCAGGGCAGGAAAAACCCATCAGGGCCTCACTTATTAGGGACAGATTTTCATGCTCTTTCTTCACCATGGTCCATAACGCCCTCTCTCTATAAATGTTACTTTGTTACTAAAATTGCACTTTCTCAGCCCAGTTCCCCAAAACCATGAAACTCTCTCAATCCCCAATATTTTGCAAAAGCACATTTTTTGTTCTTCAGATTTTCTAAGTCTTGCAGGTGATCCCAGGCTTCACATCTCACTTGAAAAAGCTTTAAACGAACACTGACATTCTCACTTAGTCACATGAATTCAACAACTGGTATTTAAGAAATACTACAGAGCTTGCAATAAAATCCTATGAGTTGGCAGCACTGCCCATCTTTAGGCTTTGCTCAGAGAAACCAAGTTCAGATCTTCAGTTACTTAAAGTACGAGAAAAATCAAAGCAGTCCTCAAGTGCCCTGAGACAATGCAGGAACGTGCTTTGTCCCTCTGCAAAATACGGACAGCTCATGCTTCCTCCAGCCTGTGCTCCTCTGCACCTCTATGGGAAAACATTCTCCACCACAGCAGCAAAGACATCAGCAAAACCTCCAGCAAGAACCTTGTGCAAATCTGTGCATCCTGCACTAAGAAAATGTTCCTGAAAGGAATTTTTCAGAGAGGTGAGTCTATTGTCCTGGGTGATGCTTTCAGAATTCCATGATCCCCCTGGATCATTATACATCTCATCATCAGATTAATTAAGCTGAAATGAATTCAGGCACAGGCTCAAGGGCAAAATGCAGGAACATATCCACACTCAACCTTACTCCAAGCATGGCATGTTGGGACGGGGGGATTGCAGTCACTAAGCAACAGTGGACAGGAAGAGATGAAGGTGGCAACGATTAACTGAGCTGATTTTCCCAGCAAGAGCAGTGAGGGGGATCTCTCAGCCAGGACCAGCTGCAGGGGGGACCCATGGGTGCTGGCTGGATGAGAAGGTAAACACAACCGAGAGGCGTCACACATTCTTCCATGCGTCCCTCACCTACAGCTGGGCTTGAGGAGGAGGTGGCCAGCTTGCTGCTAAGGGAAGGGTGTGTAGTGCAGCATTTTGGTTCCCATGTGAGCTGCCCCAGAGCCAGACTACCATTTGATTAATCAATTGTTCGATCCAGCTCACTGTCTCCTTCCACATGCAATGAGCATGAGCCGAACAGCACGCACTCACGGCCTTCAAGAGCTGGCTTAGGCAGATCCTGATAGTGCTGTTTATACAGCTTCCCAATGGAAACAATGTGGATTTTATTAAGCCATCCCATTAATGTTTCTCCATGTTGTCATTGCAGACTTCAAACGATGATTTATGTTGGCTCGTAGGTCTTTGTCCTCACAGCCTCACCGAGAGCAGCATCCAAGGACAAAGTGTTCTGGGACAGGACAGTGGGAGTCCTGCTGCTCCGGCTGTGCGGCTGTGCCGAGGTCTGCTCCGCCAGTGCCACGTGCCAGGGAACAAAGGGGACCGCTGGCCGACCAAGGACAGCGACATGAACCACACAGCCACCTGGGACCATCCTTCGTGGTCCTGGTCTCCCATGCTGGTGGCTTAAAGGGAGAGCTGCACAGTGCTGCGCTGCAAGGGAGCTCACACAACCATGGGCAGTTATTTTACCCTACTGGCACAGATCCTTTTAACCCAGAAAAAACAATTGTACCTGTTTGTTCCATGCTGGTTCATAGCCCTAAAAACTATATTTATATTGCCAGGCTTCTTTTCCCCCTATTTTCCCACCTCATCGCTCCCTGGCTGATCTTACCCCAAAATCAGTTTTGCTTTTCTGATTCCTATTCTGTATGTTTGCCAGTTTGTACCTCAGGAGTGAACCAAATAATCCACCCAGTGGAGAAAACCAAGCTATGGAATCAAGGACTGCCATCTTTGGGACCTGCAAGCTGCAGACAGCCATTCTTGCCCAAGGTAGGAAGTGGCAGTGCCTGGACTGACTGAGCAGTTGGTATGGATGGAGCCAGGAGAGATATATACCCCGGGCAATTCTTCATATGTGCTTTGGGAGGTGCTGCAAAGTCTTTTCTCTTCAAAGTACTCACTCTGGCTCTAGTGTATACTGGGTCTGATCCAGGGGCAATGCTCATGTTATGCGAATGAAACATTCCTGAGACAGGTCTTCTCATTCAAAAAAACCCAAGGCTTTTGCGGGCAGGCACCATCCTTGTGTGTGCTCCCAAGGACTTCACTCTCAAAGCTCATGCTGACCATCCATCAGATGACTGTGTCACTCAGTCTTCCTGCCATCAAGCAAAGAACTCACAGCTGTCATGCAAATTGCCCCGAGAGCATCATTTGAGATGAGTGCTCTGGGTGAGGTGGTCAAAAAAAACACATCCAGCAACTGCAAGGCTATCTGTAGCTGCTGAAAAATCAGTGACGGAGGTCTGCATCAAAGTTGCTTTTCATGCACACAGGGTGGCTGAATGAGTCTGCTCCTCACCCTCAAGTTTAAATACAACTCCTGCCCTTGGCTGCAGGCTGAGAGCATCTCACCCTGGGGGATCCTCTCAGGGAAGATCTTGCTATCTGGGGAACCGCAGTCACATTAGAGTGGACACTGTGAAGAGGTTCAAATCTCCATTCTCTCACACATGTAAGGTCACCATAATCACTGTAAAACAGAGCTTTCAAGTTTCTGAGTTTAGACTGTGACTTTCTCACTGTTTTTGTCAGCATTAGCACACATCAAACTGCACTACTGAGAACTGCAGGGTGATGCTGTAGAGAGCATTTTGGGGGAGCCAGTGCAGGACAGCAAATATGCTGCTCAGTTTCTTGCATATTTTTGCCTTAAAAATCATCACAAGCTGAAAGCAGAAGGTTGAATTAGACCAAACAAAAAATGCATATTGCTATCATCCACAGGTAAGTCTAAGAACCTGCAGCATCAATAAGCTTTCTTTGCCCAGATTTGGAAAGCTCCTATCTCTGAGCCACAGCGCTCTTTATGCTTCTTATATCTTCTTTGTTGGTCTTTGTTACCCTCCTCAGGCCTTCAGTTTATCAAGACATCCTCTGGACACCCAGGACTTGGTATCCATAGCACTGCAACAAGGCTTGGATCAAACTCCAGGAGCTCACAGCAGTGGCCAGACCAGCTCTTTGGGCACTGACTTGCTAGAACTTGAAATGGTTGTCATGACACATACCAGCTCCCCTTGCAGAGTACAGTCACCAGCATGTAGCTGCTCTCCTTGCCTTCCATGCTGTCCCCTTCACTGCTTGATGTGTGTCTTCTCCTGGCTGCAAAGACGAAAGGTGCAAGCTTTTGTAGCGTTTTCCTTACTCCTCAGGATGAAGACTGCTGTGTCTAGTTTGCAGCTCCATTCAGGAGATTATCAAGCCACCAGATTTTCCCACCCCAGTGGGAAATGACAGTATGAAAGCCCACCTGGACCTGCCTGAGTGGGGATGAACCCAGGGCTGTATTTGAAAATGCCACGGATGTGTCTGCATGAGATGTGCAGATGAACCCCTCATCTGGGAAACATGGCAGGAGGTGAACTCTCCTCCATGAGGTTTTGCAGGGAAATGTTTCTCCCAAGCATAAATGTTGCCTATATTACTGCAGGCTAGCAATAACCCTAAATATGTTAAAATACAGCTGAAGGGAAGAATATATTGGGAAAGCAGTCATATGGCCAGCTGGGAAATGCAGGGCTTTGAAAGGGGATGGGGCGGGACAGGAAGAACATTCCTTTCTCACTACAAACGCCTTGAGCCGCTTGGGAAACATCCGACGAGGCTGCCCGCCTGCACCCTGGGGCCAGCAGCGCGGGTCCTGCTCGCCAGCAGATGCTGTGCTGCAGAGCCACAGGCTCATCTGAGACCACCACCATAGATGGAGAGGAATGAGGTGCCCGGAAAGAGGCAGCCTGAGCCCCAGATGCTCCGGCTGGAAGTCACGGTGTGTGCCGGGTGCAGGTGGCTGCACGCAGCAGGCTCACCTCATCCGTGGCCCTTGGTGGCTCAGAGCTGCCCATCTATGTGCATAGAGAGGGAGGGAGAGGTGAGCGTGCTGCTTCAGGGGTGTGTTTTGCAGCTCCATGTGGTGCTCACACCTGGATGCTTTCCCTCTTTCATGGGAAGATGGAGAGAAGTATGACTGCTTTCTGCTTTCACCTCAAATGGGGCTTTACAGACCCTTCCACACCTTACTGTGGGGGGCAGAGAGTATTGGGACCAACTTCAGGGCAGCTCTCCTTTCTCATCTCCCTGCCTCTTCCCCATTGTTGCTAAGGTTGTCTATCCTTCCCCAGACTTCTGAATTACTAGCAAAAGCAGGGCTTGTAGATACGTGGAAGTGAAGAACTAAACCCCTTCTCTGCATCTCCATGCTGACAAAGACATCACCTGGGACATCAAGGCCAGCCCAGATGACTGGCTGAGAATAACAATTGCTGAGCTAGCCCCCAGCTCCCCTGGTCCTCGCACAAGCAGAACAACCCCTACTACATCATTGACTTCTACAGACATCCAAGAGAAGAATCCCAGCCCTGCTCCCCCACTGCCACATGGAATGCCACCAAAACTGTTGTCAGGTTAGATCCCAGGCTGCAGTGGGCTGCTTTTTTTTCTTGTTTACAAAGGACTGGCTTTTCCTTTTGATAATTATCAACCACACTGATGTGCCATTTTTCCTTTTGAGGGCATTTGTATCTCCACACATGCTTGCTGCTGCTTTGAGACATGTTTCTGTCTCAGATTGCTGAGGACACCCAGGAAGAGTTGAGGTAACTAAACAGCACCACTGCCTCTTCTCTGGCACAAAAGTGCATGCGGAAGATGTCTGCTCCTTCCCAAATAGGTACTACTTTCCCAACAAGTGTCAACAGTGCGGGCATGATATTGAGTGAACTCTTTTTGTAGAGAAATGCTTAATGTCTGTCAGTTCCTTCTATCAGCTGGCTGACAGCATGATGTTTGGCATTTTTACATCTGATGTCCTGCTTGTGTTTCACTTTGCAATGCTAAGACTGATGTCAATGGAGGGGATGCAGCCAGCAAACACATACACAGCTTCACTCATTCCCATCCAGGTCCCCACACCACCCCAGTGACACACAGCACATAGCATGGGGGTGGCAGGGCGGGGGGAGCACAAGGAAAACCTGAGAGGAGCAAAGAGCCAGGGCGCAGCAGGGATGGGAGCAGGGGTTTCCAGATCAACACAACCCAGGACCAGGAAGGATCCAGCATTCTCAGAGCTCAGTTTTCCCCACACCTGGACAAAAGCCGCTGCAGAAGCTGCAATGGCAGCTGATGAGCACGCAGGCAGAGCACGTCTCAAGCAACATGTAGGGAGCGGAATTTCTCCCTTTGTTTTCTCATACTGACCAGAAAAGAAGCTTTTTGGAGAGGCGTGATGGTTTAAATCAACAGTTTGCTATTAGCACTGAAGAAGCCTGCTCTGCACATTACCTGGTAAACAGACTGCGCTCTGAGAAAGAAAGGCCTGTTTATAAAAGCTCCTCTTGACATTCGCCTCCTCAAACATAGCAAAACATGTGCTAGAAATAGATGCATGAATGATAGAGTCTGTTTTGAGTCTCCTCTCTTCAACAACCAAGGAAATCCCTATGTACAAACATTTAAACTGTAACATCTGGAGTGCAGTAATTTTATCTTGAAGATCCACATCAAACAAACCTGCAGCTCAGCCCAGAAAGATATACAAATACTTCCCCAAGGAGACCCCAGTTCTACCACTTGGGTACCAGGAGACTTGTGATTTAAAAGAAAGATAATTCAGCATCTCTTTATCCATGTCTGACAAGTATGCCTTCAGAGGGCATTAGCATGAAATTATCGCTCTTAATCAAACCCAAAGTGAAACAGATTTGTCCCAATTATTTGATGCTGGTCTTGAAAACCCATTTTAAAATTTATAACCCAAGAAACCCTATGCATCATTTGCAGCCAGAACTTTACCCAAGAAATTTCACTTTGGTTACACTTTTTCTGTACAGCTGAATTGCTAAAATAAGCACCCAGCCATATATAGCCCAGTACGCTGGCACTCACAGCAGTGGGGAATGACTGGATTCAATTTTCCGTGGAAGATGACAATTAGAATTGCTTTCTTTGGTATATTCCATATTTTCTGTTGTTTTTCTGTGCTCTCCAAGCTCAGAGTAAATTTAGGACGCCAAGCTCCTTTTCCTTCAATATCTCACTTCCAGTTTCCATCTTATTAAAGACATGACTTAACTTTAATGTGTGTAACATAAACGGTATTGTAAAGAGGAAGAATTAAAACAGCATGGGAACATTCGTAGTTTCAAGAGGGGGACATGGCACAGCTTATTTCCCTTTTAGTTGTTGTTGTTTATCCAGTGGATAAATCTTGGCATTCCCTCTCCTACTGAATACTTTGCCTGCCTTGCAATAATTGGGAATTCCACGTATCGCAAAGTTATTATATTATATCCACAAATAATCCATCTTGTCAAGTCCATCTTGTACGTCGAAGATAAAGTTGGAGCTGAGTCACTGCAGACATCTGGAGAAGGTTCATTACTTGTAATTGCGAGCCCCTCTGTTAATGCACCCCATGAGAAAGGAGCTGACAGGCTGCATATTTCTGCAAACTGTTCCCAGAAAGAACCAATTTCCTGACTTCCATGTGGTGTCAATAATATAGGCATGAGATGGAGCAGTGCTTATGAAATATTAAATCTGCTTACAGGACCCAGCTATAAGCAAATTCAGACCACCTGGGAGATGGAAGTTTGCAGCGGGTATGTGGAGTTTGGCACTCACCTGGTATATGAGACCGATGTGCTCTAATCTACGCATTTTGGCTTATTTACCACAAAGCCTCCTGACATTAGTAGAGGGGGGTAGAAAAAGGCAGAGGGTGGAGGGGGTAAAACACGTTTCTTCACGTTTAAGACTCAAACCTTTCAAATCACTGACATTATTAAATTTACTATCACAAGCAGCCAGAGATCTTATTATTCATCGGCAAAAAAAAAAAGGAAGGCTGATATTTCATGGCTTTTGAGTTAGATCATTTTGGTTCATGCCAATGAAAACAAAGCATTAGTGTTTTGATGTTTTAATATAATGATTTAATTCTCTCATTGATATTAGAACCCAGAAACATAACAAACACGAAGACCCCTTCAAAATCCTTCAGTCAGAGCAAAGGCTCTTAAATCACTTCAGCACTCCGACCTCCCATTTCACAGCGTGTATTTTATGCCAGGGACTTTGCAAAGAGGGGGTCCTTACCATTGCAGACATGCGGTTGGATAGTGGTAACCTCCATTCAGCGAGATTGCCTGTGTAAATTGAAAAACATCTGGGCTCTTTTGTGCTGGCAAAAGCGGCAGTTCCTTGACCTCAGATTCATCTACTTTGAGCTCCAACCCAGCCTTTTCACCAGTTCACCCCCAATTTTCCACTCTATGTGCACTGCTCCCCAGGAGGAAATCCAGCTCCCCTCAGCTGTGAGCAGATGGAGATGTGGAGCCATGGGCATGGGGAGAAAGAAATTTTAATGCCATTAGGTCATCACCTATGTTCAACTTCCCAGTGTTCAGCGCTGGGGATAGGGAGTGGTCTCCATTTTCCCTAGCTGGAAATGAAAGACAGTTTTCCCTAAGAAAGGTGAATGGGAAAAGCAGGGGAGAAACAGGCTTTCATTAGAGCAACAGCAAGATGCCAGCAAGCCTAATGGGGACATTTTGCTCTGTCCTGCATGGAAAACAGAGGTAAATCGCTGCATGTGGCTTATAAGCAACACCTTCCAGGAGGAGGAGCTCTCAGAGATAATAGGTACAGTCCCCAGAGCTGGTGGAAGATGGGAGATGCACATGATACTGCAGACCAAGAGCTGGCCTACACTGATCTGGGACACAAAGTATAGAGATGTAGGATCAGGCCAGGCTGGCACCTTTGCACCAGCCATGCCACATCCATCCTACTCCTGCGGAGCGGGTGGGTGAACCCCCCTTCCCAGTGCTAAGCATCTCTGCCGGAGCACCTCACGGCTCAGGACGTGGAGATTTGGGTGCACATATGCCTTCCCAACTGTTTATTTCATGTGTGCGGGAAGGGGCTATTTTTGGTTTACAACCTCTTTGCTGCAGCCAGTATCTGTCAGCGGGATATGACGTACAGCGCTGTGTGACAGCTCTGCTCCCTTGCGCTCCCCCTCACACGGCAGGAATGCCTCTTGTTTTCTCTCCTCTGGACCACATCGGAGCTGAGAGCATCCAGCCAGGCCTGCTTGAGGCACAGGCAAACCAGGCAGCTGCCCAAAGCAGCCTGGGCCTCCCTGCCTGTGCCAGAGTACTGCAAGTCTGGTGGGATCCTGCCACTGAGGGGGAGCTGTGGAGGTGTATACACGGCTGCCTGCACCAGCAGCAATCAGAGCAGCACACAGATATCATCTCCCACTCCCCATCCGTGCCCTGACTGTCCTGAGGACCAATGGGGCACAGGTTGAGAAGCTCTGAGACTGGATTTGTTCCTTGCCACACCGCTTTGACCTGCTTTGGTCTGATGCTGCAAGGTGCTTTTCAGGGTTTTCTCTTGTGCCCGTTTCTTGGGGGTTTCCCTGCATCTTCCATCCACAGGTCATTTCCAGATGCAAAGCCTACAGCCCCTCTGAGGACTTGTGACTGGCCATCATGTGCTTGTGATCATCAAAGCTAAAATCTCTCCCATGTCATGTAAGTTGAGGCTGGGATTTGACCATGGTTTTGATATGGTGCAGCTGGTGCAGACAAAGGAGGGCTGAACTGGTTCAGGACCTTGTTCAGCCCCTGCCAAGCACTGTACAGAAGGGTAGGCACCAGTGAGGTGCTGACCCATGGATCCTGTGTTCTTGGGTCTTTGCTGGGAGAAGATGTGAAATGAAGCTCCTGAGACTGGTAGGTGTCCTGAAAGCTGGCCAGACCCCACCTAACCACAGTGCTGCTTTGGCTGGCTGAGTTTATGACACCTTATTGGGCTGGGCATAGACCAGATCTGTGGTCCATGGATCTGTGGAAATATGGACATGTGAAAAACCATCAATGGGTGTAAGTATGGCCTCTCAGTAGAAACATCCTTTAAAACAGCCCCAACTATGAATCTTTCCTGTCAGGAGCAATGGACTGTATCCTTCATTAAACCAGACTCTATCGTTCATTAAACCAGAGACTTTCTGTTGCTGTTGTTATTTTGAGGAATACACAGAATCTCTCTTATCTTATTAGCATTTTTAATTCACGTTTTTTGGGTAGTGCAGGACACCCACTGCATGCGAAGCATGAAACATTATCTATTGCCAGAATGTGGCATCTGCTACTAGACGTAAATGTGGTTGAATCTTCTTTTGGAGATTTGGAGACCAGAGACCCCAGCTCCTTCAGTGAGCAGCAGCAGAAGGTGACATATACCATGGCCAGGTCTTCCTTGTCAAGTAAAAGCATCTTTCTTTGTACACGTCATTTTGATTTTAACACAAAAGAAGATAAAAACGTGCTCCTGTGTTTCCATCTTCAGCTTAATACATGCTGGGAAAGACTTTTTCCACAAGTTTGATGCTCCCCTTCCCAGCTTCAGCCACTGATGCTGGTCCTGAGCAGCTGTAATTCAGCTTCACAGGAGGCCTCGCCAGCTCAGATGCAAGTTGGTGCTGCCTGTGAAGAAGTGTATGGGCTTGAGTTGCCTGAAGAGGAGCTGGGCAAAGGCAGCCCTGCAAGGCAAGCAGGCAGCCAAGGGCATATAAGCAGGATTGGAGGGATCACTTGTGTCCTGCTGGGTCTTGTGGTGGCAATAGAGTAAAGGCAAGTAAGGAAACAAATCGAGGTTTTGGCGATTCTTCAGCCATTGAGGTTTAAGTGGTCAATGTGGCGAATGCAAAAAAGTGGAGTGGAAAAACTTCGGTGGATAAACTCCAGCAAGTACCATCCTCTACAGGTCTAGGATGGTGTCAGCACTGTGAGCATTCCAGTGACTACACAATTGCATGGAAGGTTAACAGGAACTACAGTGGGATTAGAAGTTTTACGGAGGAACGAAGGACTGTGTGGCTCCATGCCTTAAGTACCCCTGGAGAAAAAGAGTTTAGGAAAGCAGATATGTCTCACAGAAGATGCAAAGTTTTGTGCCTGAGATGCTCCCTGAGTACCCAGAGAAGCTCAGCCCAAGGCAGGACCTCTCCTACTGCACTGTGTCATCCCACTCATCTCAGTACATTCACAGTGGGGCTCAGTATCCCCTTCTTGCACTAACAGAGCAGGTCTGTATTTTGAGAGAGGGCTTATGACACCTCCAGCTGTTCTGCCTTGCTGTCCATATCAGCTCCAGCTCTGAGATCCTAAATCCCTCCATTCTGGCCCAGTGATTCCTGGCACTGAGTACAGAAGTGCAGGCAAAACCAGGGATATACAGCACCAAATCTCACCAGCCATTTATTGCCTCAGCAAGAAGAGCTTGGTTGCAAGCTGTTCTTATCTTCAGCAGAAAGCAGCAGTAGAAAGGAAACACCAGGGCTAGTTCATCAAACCCAGGTCAGCTCCCTGGCCAGTGCTGTTATCAGTTATCAGTGTCTGCAGCTCTCCAGGTGCTCTGGGAACAGAGATACCCCTCATCACCTGCAGATCATCTTACCCACCCACCGAAAACCAGAGTCAGCTGGTGCTGCTGTCCATCAGTACATTGCCAGCCGTGGTCTGAGATGGGGTGTGAGTCCCCTCCCTGAACCAAGCTGATTTACCCCAAAACAGGCCTTTCCTCTGCCCACATCTTGCATCACTCCCAGCTTTCCCCTTCTGCTTGTTTCTGATGGATTGTGGTGACAAGGAACTTTTCAACATATTTCCTGGAGTACTACAAAGTGTTGTCGAAAAGGCCTCTTGCAAAAAAACCAGCATAAACCAAAGCAATTTGAGTCATGATGGCCTTTTGGTCCAGTTTATGCTGCACCAAACTCCATAGATGGCAACTCTGAATTTTTCCCAGACCTTCACAGTAGACCTTGGAACTGTCTCTGATTTATCAGTTGTTTCCCAACACATGTATTTCTCCTATATAATCCTAGTGTTTTGCTTATAAGCCATATTAGAACTTGGAATCAGTCTTCTTTATTTGAACATTTAGGACAGATTCACACATCATTTTAACATTAATTAGAACAGACTCAGCCTTGCAGACCTTTCAGTTTTCAAGCCTGGCTGTGGTATTTCAGTTCTTTGCTGCTGCTTGTGTTACATGAAAAGAAATCACAGACTTCAGGACTTTGGATTGCAGCTTGAAGAAGAACACAGGTTGTTTCATCACTGGTTGTGAGACATGTGTTACCCAGCTCGTTAATTCACAACAGTTCTTGTTTTCTCTGCCTTTTCCATGCAAGTGATTAATGCTGCAGTAAAGTCTAACAAACTGAGATTCCAACAAAAAGTGTGAAAAATGTAATCTCTAATGTTCTGAAAGCTCACATATGACAAAACCCATAAATCACTCCAGAAGCAGTCATTATGGTGAGTTACTAACTAGATTATACAGCTGCATTTGTCATAATTTCCCATTACGTAGAGAATAAACCTATCAGCCTGATTTATGGCAGAGGGCTTCACAATATGGGAACCGAGACCTGTGTTGTTCTGTGGCAAACGAAGAGAAATGTTGTGTCTACTCAAGTGCAGCATAGAAAAGGCAGGAGGGGAGATCTTCCCTTTTGCTCACTGTCATTTGGAGGCACTGATTCAGGGCCAATAAGCACACAGAGAGGAGTCAGGCTTACATTCATGGAATCACAAGAGAGATCATTCACCATATCCCAACACCCCAAACAGCAGCAGAACATGCTCTTCACAACTGGAGGGAAGGGAGAAATAGGGAGCTCTTTTTGACGGCGACAAAAGTTGGTCATGGGGAAAGCGGGTGCTGTGTCTGAGCATACATTATCTCCAGACCCCTTATTTACACCAAACAGCCATGCTTTGAGCATGGACTTAAGTAGAGCCTTTCTGCTTTTATAGAGTAGAGAATGGGAGAGGCTGATCTGGGGCAAAAATGGACAGCTTCAGCCTATGGAAGAGAATTTGACCAGCTCAAAGAAATGGCCTCATCAACAATGGTAAGCTGTATTTCTCCAGAGGCTCAGTGTGTTTTTCAGACCACTGCATTGTAAGTTACATCCTCCTACAGTGATCTCTGTATCGCCACACTGTTCTGGATTGCTTGAGAACGTCTGCAGCAATTTGAGATAATTCCCAGCCCCACTACAGAGGCAAACACTGAGCTGAAGTGGCTGATTTACTAGCAAGCACAGCTGATGAAGGCGACATCAATGAGGACTCTTGGCAAGCCCTGCTCTGCACAACCAGAGCCTGCCTGTCTGCGGTGGTACAGCCTGTAATTAGGCAACACTCATCTGCTATATGCAGCAAGGATAAATATTGACAAACTCTGCAAGGGTCTCCATTTATTCAGCAGCTGCTGAGAGCACCTGGTGGTTTCGTAGCCTGGTGCATCTGTCTGTCACCACTAGCTGCCACCCTCTCCTATGACAGCTCACAGCAAAGAGCAAGGAAGAAGTTTCCTGTGCCCCTCTCTTCTAATTAAATATCACAGGGGCCAGTAATGCAGACATAGGCCTTAAAGCAGCAGCATGAAATCCTTTCCTGAGTTTGCTGCTAGAGATCATACACTGAAAGCTGTTAACACCTACCCAAAGGAACTGAAGTAGCACCAAATTTTGCTGCTGGGTCCTTGCAGGGCTTTGGACAGGTCTCCTCATCCTTCTGTGTCTCAGCCCCTCACCTCTAAAATGGGTGCAGGTAAGACTGTTATTTTCGACCCATCCAAATGAACACACAGTCATCCATATGAACATGAGCCACCAGTGTGCACTTGCAGCCCAGAAAGCCAACTATATCCTGGGCTGCATCAAAAGGAGCATGACCAGCAGGTCAAAGGAGGTGATCCTGCCCCTCTGCTCTCATGAGACCCTACCTGGAGTGTTGTGTGCAGTTCTGGTGTCCTCAACATTAAAAGGACATGGAACTGTTGGAACAAGTCCAGAGGAGGCCACGAGGATGATCAGGG
>JBCJKH010078746.1:13453-36147 GCA_039877255.1 Loriculus beryllinus
TGCATTGTGCTGCCTGACCTGGGGCTTGCAACAGCAGAGCATGCAAGACTATCTAACAAAACTGGTGCACCTTCTGTACATAGGATTTCCTCTAAAGCTTCATGGGATACAGGAGAATAACAGTGGTCCTCTGATATAGAGTCAGTCACAGGGGAAATTGTCTCCCTAGTGATTATTTTTTTCGCACAAGAACCACCCCTGCGATTAGATAGATGATGATTCTTAAAGTAATTTGTCTTTCTTTCTGTGGGATAGCTGGGGTTGTTTTGTTCTTGGTCATTTTCCAGACCTAAATTTGGATGTGTTAAGCTGTGTCTTGCCTTCCTAGACTGGGTCCTCTCTTTCCTTCCGCAGACACTTTCCTCATTCATTTTCCTGACTTTATTTAACAAAGCATAAGTCTTTTTATCTTCTTCCATCAGCTTCCCTAACGAAAAGTTCTCTGTATCTTCCAGATGACTGGGATCCAGTGCTGCTTGAGTAGACTCAGGCTCACTGGTCTCTTTTCCTCTGTCGGTTGCTCCATCTCTCACATTCTGCTTCCCTCTGTGCTTCGATGCCAACCAGCCTACCTCCTGAGCATGCAACATCTTTTGGTGTTGCTTATTGTGCCACGCTGGGGGCATAAACCTACATTCCACTTCCTTATAACCGCTGCTCACTGTATCATCCAGGGAAAAGGACCTGAACAGAGGCAGCTTGACAGCCCTTATTACCTGAGGCGACCTGAATGTGTTATCTTTAATCATAAACAGACTGGGTTTGGTTGCACTTGAAGTTGGCAGAGTTTGTGGTTCTTCAGGCTTGTGGATAGACATGTCCCTTACACTGCTGGCAGCAGAATCCATGCTGTTGGCCTCTTTGCTTTTCTCTCTCCTCAGTTTCTCTTTCATCAAGCTCCTCTGTTCATTCCCGGTAATCTTCCCCTCCGTTTTCTCTGCTGCACCAGTACCAGAGCTGATACAAGCATAATACTGCAGTTCATCTTCCTCAATCTCTTCCCCTTTCTCACTGTGGCTATTCTTACTGTCTGTACCCATTTCACTCTTAGTCCTCTGGCTTTCTTGAAGGCATGCCTTCTGCACCAGGGGCACTGGTGGAAACGGCTCGTCCTGAAGTGGCTGCTCTACTGTGGAGACAAAAGACTGCTCTGAAGAACTAGTGCTTCTTCTGCCTTGTGCTTCACAGTCAGGTACCACCATGTTGATTTGGGTGTCACTGTGAGGCACATCCTCTGCTGGTGAGAGTTGATTTGGGAGTGTTTTGAAGGCAAGATTTTCATTCTGAATAACAGCCTGTCTCTCATTTTCCTCACCCTGGACACTGGGATTTTGCCCAGCTGTTGTGGCTGCATTGTCTCTACTGAATGGTTTCAGTGCCGGATAGTGCAGATGTTTTCTTAAATCAGGTTCATTTGATTCATGTCTGAACAAGGGTAAGTTTTCATTCTCCCTTGTGTTTTTAACCAGATCTTCATGTGTTGAGTTGTCCTGCTGCAAGTTGTCTCCAGTTTGGTAAAATAAAAGGTCCCCTGTTGTCTGGGATGAACTCATAGTCAGGTAATTGTCTGTAAAGTGTCCAGTTAAATCAGTTTTATTGTCCTTTTCGTGAATACTGCCAGACAATATGGAGGTTATATCACTCGATTCATCTTTGTCTGCAATATTCTTGCTACTTTTTTCTTGTGAAGTGGAGAATGAGGCATTTATTTTTGTACTTTCCTGGATACTCTCCCTCATTTTGTTTTTCTCCTCCAAGGCCCTTAACAGAGGAGAAGGGGTATAAATGCTTTTAACACGTTTACGCACATCCTTCAAGTTGAATAACAGACTCGATGCTTTTGATTTGTAACTATCTCGAGACCTGTAATTGTCGAATGTGTTCCCCTCATGGTCTCTCAGTGCTGTGTTCTCAGTGGGAGGAGGTGTCAGTGGGATCAGCTCACTTTCAACAGTATCCACCTCCTGTTTTGGTGGTATGATGGGTGTTAAGAGTTCGGTGATGTTGAAAGGGGGACTGATTGATCCAAGGGAGTTTACCTGTCTAGGTAGAGGAATCACCTCCAGACCAGGTTTGGTACCAGTCACCTTTTCAGACAATGAGCATGTCTCGTTGCTGGCTGTGAACTTCTCCTTTGAAGTCTGTCTCCTCTCTGCCCCTTTTGAAGCCCTCTGCTTCCTCCAGGGTGGACAGGTATTGCCCAACTGTGGACTGAGGTGCTCGCCTTCAGTTAAGGTGGCCAGGGGTCTTGGTGAAGGTGGGCTGGGTGCCTGGGACATAGGTGAAACCATCCTGTGGGACATGGACTGGGGTGAGACGGAGGCTGGGGATATGGCAGGGGAGGAAAGTTGAGCTGGCATTGGGGGTGGTGGCACAGGAGGAGCTTCAGGGCTAGGGGGTGTTGGGGGATGGCCTTGCTGGTTTGGAGGTGGAAGTTGTGGGACTGGTGGTGGCTGAGGAGGACCCCAGTGCACATGGATTCTAGGGGGGGGTGTAGGAGGAAGAGCAGTAGGAAATTCAGTTTCTGAAGGAAAGGGATCCTGAGTTTCATATGCAGCTGGGGGAGGGATGCTGAAAGAAGCTTCTGGTGTTAGCTTCATCTGAAAATCTTTCTCTTGTTTCTTAGCAACAGTGGTCTTGACAGGTGGCAATTTATGTTCCTGTGTGTAGGATCCTTTAATAAATGGTGCTTCTTCCAGGTACGTAAGACCTTCCTTTTTCATTTTTATATCAACAAATTCCTCCTTTTCAGATAGTTTTTTATGATGAACTTTCCATGATTCAAAAGCACTATTCTCACTGTGAAGAAAATTACCTTTTTTTGCTGGCTCATTAACTTTCACACTTCTGTTTTTTAAAGCCTTTTTAGAAGAACGGGAAAAATTTGACTTGGCTACTTTTGACATCTCAATCAGCACAGGATAATAATCATCAGAACCACAATAACTCAGGTCTATTTTATTAGGTCTTTTCTGTGGCTCATGTTTGCTACTGAGAGAGCGGCTACCTTGATTAGCCTCAGAATATTCAGAAAGTTCCCTGTGGTTGCTTAAGATGTCTGTGTCATCCCAACAAGCCATATCGTTTCCATGATTTAACTTACATTTTTGAAAGCTATTCTTAATGGGCTGCTTAACGGCTATCAGGGAACCCCCTGACCCTTGGTCTGCAGTCTTATCAAATGTCTTAATCAATGAGGACACTTTTGAAGCATGTTTGTTGTTCCTTGGACCAGGAACTGGTAAATTCAATTTTTTCCTTTCCGTGGTAAAGCTGTTATTTTTAGCAACCTTTTTCTCCTCCTGAGCACAATTTGGTAACTGCTGGAATGTGGAAGCCCATATTGTATGTTCATTGTTTCTCACTGTTAGCTTGTCACAGACATTGCTCTTCTTGATGGCATGGTTTAATGCCCCTGGGTGAAGTTTAGCAGAGAATTGGAGGGCAAAGTCAGGTGAAATGGGAAGATCTGACTCACTGTAAGAGTCTTCGAGTTCTGCCACACACAAACTTTTGAAAGCCCGGTCTGTGAGGCTGCTCACTTCTCTGTCTGTTTCATCCAGAAGACTCCCAATACTTGAGGAGTCACTGTGTCCTTCTGTATGTTTCTTATTTCCCTGCATTGTTCGTAGGAATCATGAATGAATTCTCCAAAGGATTAACTTCAGGCAGATGACTGTGTGGGGTGGCTCCCGCTGTTCCAGTTGTTAGCAATTCACAATCATAAAGTGATTTCCCCAGGTGCTGCTGTTGCACATTGATTCATCTTATGGAATAGCTGAAGGAAATTTTTTTCTCTGCAAAGCCAAAAATATAAATAATCATTTTTCTATATTAGCACTATTAGACAGTGAGCATTTTCTAGATATATCAGTCACAGACTAATTTACTCCTACATGTATTCTAAGCAGGATGCTAGCAATACAATGAATAACATAACATAAAAAATAATTGTTATGTTTGACAATTCAAGTAGCTTATGGTAGCTCATCGTTTAATTTCTTGAAAGCACCATTAAAAAAGTGGCTTCTCCTCAGGTTCTTTACTTGGATTATTAAACAAGGATATAAGAACTAAATTTCAGTACTTCCCTTTCCATACTTCCAACCATAAGGACTTCTGAGTGCTGTACATGTATTTAGCTTAGAAAGTTAGCTGCTTTTTTGTGCAGGAAGACTTAGTGTTAAAAAGTGGAAAATTTACTTAAAAAAAAGAATGCCACTTAGTATGTCATTGCACATTATATCCAAAATGAAAGAAAAGTTGGTAAAACTTACTTGGCAAGACATCATAATTATAAATTAAAATATTTTGTGAAAAATAAAATTATAGGAGATTATATCCTCACTCATTTATTATCTCATGATTGTGGAAAATATAGTCTACAGAGACAAGGGGTAACGGGTTAAAACTTAAACAGGGGAGGTTTAGATTAGATATAAGGAAGAAATTCTTTGCTGTGAGGGTGGTGAGGCACTGGAATGGGTTGCCCAAGGAAGTTGTGAATGCTCCATCCCTGGCAGTGTTCAAGGCCAGGTTGGAGAGAGCCTTGGGTGACATGGTTTAGTGTGAGGTGTCCCTGCCTATGGCAGGAGGGTTGGAACTGGATGATCTTAAGGTCCTTTCCAACCCTAACTATTCTATGATTCTATATTCAGCTGCTGAGATTCTCTCCCTGGAACACCTCAGAGCAACAGATGGATTTTCAGATGGAGCAGCTACAGCTGAGCACCCTAAGAGCTCCCTATGATCCTTCTCCCCAAAGCCAGGGAACCAGAGAGGGGAAGAAACCTGAACAAGCACTTTCACCTTTCTAGTTGTGGAGAATCAAAAGCAATTTGTGGGTTGTGGGAAGAAGCAGCTGACAGGCCAGGGTAAGCCAGGAGCTTGGTGGCCAAAGGCCAGGTGCCTAGAGCTCCTGCAGTCCCCTGCCAGTCTCCAACCATGGGCTCTGTAGACTGTTTAAACATCCCAGAAAGGGCTCAAACATGTGAGAAAAGAGGCTGTGTTTGTCCCGCAGAGGTTTTCTGCTTGTTGCCATTGTGCAACAGCAAATGCAATGGAAAAAACAGTGACCATAAAGGTAGGGGCACCCCTAAGTGCTGCAGCTCAGCAGACTCCAGGGTTCCCACTCTCCTGTTGGACAGGCTGCCAGATACTGAGTGAAGCACAACACAGCTTTTGGGTTATTTATGGAGGACTCCAGCCCCTGTGTTACCTTCTGGAGGCAGAAGAAGCATGAAGGGGCTCATAAACAATCAGACAAAGGGAGATGGAGGTGAGACCATTGCTGCCACCCCTCTGAAAACTTGAGAAAGGTCTTTCAGAAGCAATCCCTGAAGTGAGCATGCGTTTGTACTTGCTTTAGTGACAGCAAGCGCTAGCAACAGGTAGCGTAACCTGAGCAAAATGCCTTATCTCTATGACACCTGGAAGGTGACTTGGTAGACGTTATCACTGAGCAATACTTTGATCTACCAGGTGGGAGCAAAATGAAGGGATCCCATTTGTTTCTCATGAGACTTCTCCACGTCAAGCTTTCCTGGCCCACCTGAGCCATCACATCACATCACCTGATGCCTGCGACATCCAGCTCTGTCTCGGGTTCCCACCCCAGCAAAGCACCTGTGGAGCTGAAATCAACCTTGAAAAACAACTGAAAAAAAAAAATTAAAGAAGGAACTCTCCTTTGTGGCAGCTGGGAGAGCTTGCTTTGGCCAGACAGCAGAGCCCTCTTCAGTCCGGCGATGAGTAGTGAAGAGCTGGTAGAACCAATGTGACCTTGCAGGAACTGGCAATCTCCCAGGTGGGCCAAACTGGGGTTTATCTGTTGGTTGGGTATAGTGAGCAGCAGTGCCTTTAGGACACAACTAAATGTACCCCATCATCAAACCTCTCACCATAGAGAGAAGACAAAGATCTGTCAAAACCAGGGGGTGGGAAATGCATCATATAATTCCAGATTACAGCTCTAAGGGGAAAGTATTTTTTCACAAAGAAATCTTGAGGTGGAGGAGGGAAAAAATGGGAGAAAGGGAAGAAACCCACTTTCTGAAGCTAATAATAATAATAAAAAAGTTATTTAACAAAACATGTCCTCATGTGACAAGGTACTTTTTCTTGCAAGCAGGTGCACCGCAGTTTTAGAAATATTAAATCTTAGGAGGTTTGTATTGCACAATAGATGGCAGCCAGAAAGCACGTTGATGCTTTTTGGCAGTGTTTCAGATGTCATGGTGGTTTTTTTTTCTTTAAAGCTTCCATCAGCAGGAGGGAAAGCCGTGCCAAGGAAAAGGAATCAAATCTGGATGCAGCAAGACTCGCATTCAGACAGAGGCTCCCTGCCAGATGCTACAGGGCCAAATCGGAAACAACCACATTGAGTTCATTACAAAAACTGCATAATCAAAAGCCTGCATAAAAGAGAAAAGAAAAAATCTATTTAATACTTAGCTAAATTCTCAACTGTTGAAATAGATTTGAAGAAAAATTCATCCTAATCCGCTCTTCCTGTTAAGAAATTCCTCCTTCTTCTCCGAGACGTCCATGAGATGGCAGGAGCGCACTCTCCTCCAGTGGCCGAAGGAAGCACGACGCAGGTGCCATTTCCACACTGAGAACCTCATCCGGCTGTGGGCACTGCTGGGAAAACACTGATTTATCTTTCTACTTATTGCTGCTGGAAAGAGGTGAGGAAGCAGCACCAAAAGCACATCTTCAGACAAGAAACTGACTGATACCAGTTTCCTGGGGAGGCTGCAAATGGGTCCATTTGCCTCTACTGCTTCCAGCTACCTCTTGCTTTGGGACGCATAACCCTGCTCATTGCAGACCCTAGGTCTACACACTTACCCTGTATTATGAGCAGGAATTAGTGAAAGGGCACTGTGAAACTGAAAGAATGCGATGAGAAAAGGGCCCGGTCATTAGCCAGAAAGAAATCTGCAGGCTGTGATTTAGAAATCACAGCCCTGGCACTTATGGCTGTAGATGACTATAGAAACAAACCCTCAGGGATGTCCCAGTTTTCAGCTCTGTTTATGATTCTGATGCCTCCACACAACTGGGGCATAGCTGCAACCTGCTTCTGCTGAGGCAGAACCCATAGCAGCCCAGCTTTTGTGTGCTGGGCCAAGGGATGGGCTGGCAGCTGTGCAAGTGGTTCCCTTAGCCAGGCGGCAGAAGCAACATCCCAATAAGAGACTGACTCAACTGCCCCAATAGCTTAAAGAAAGAACATTGCATGGAGGAGCTGCTCTTTGCATGCTCAAGGGTCTCAAACCTATGAGGTCTTCCAAGTCTTTCACACACGGGTTTGCCAGATTCATGCTCAGCTCAGTTGCTGCAGTTTTGTATGGGGGAAAAGTGGTTCATGTGATGTCCCTGTGAGGAATACACCTAGTTCTGCACCAGGTTCATGCTTAATCAGGGACCCTCAGCTAAAGTTCTACCAGGACAGGAAGGCAAAAGGAACTCCAGCAGCCTCACGCTGGGTCCTCTCTGTATTCAGACAGTTAATGTCCCATGCCTCATTTTCTTTTTACAGTGGTTTTTAGTCAGTAGTTCCTGAGGAAGAGGGGCATAACTGGGGCGCATAACAGCAGGGGGTATAACTGGGACATTATAGTCAATACCTCTTCCCACTGCATCTGCATTATGGCAGCAGAGCTGGGCCAGTTTTGCTGTGCTCAGGACTCCCTCTACATCTGTGAGCGCACATCTACATGTACCGCTGTGACCAAATACATGCATGAGTTTAGAGCAGCAGGGGATGGAGACTTAGGGGATGCTGTGGGGGACCCAAAAGCCTTAGAACATTTGTATGATGGCTCACTCCTTCTCCAGCCTCCCATCTCATAGCAGGCACTATTCAGTGAGCAGTAGAGCTGCATTCCCAGGGACACCACTGCAGCCTGCAAACAGCTGTACCTCAGGGAGATACTGCCTCTACAATGGCCAAGAGATGACATTGGTTAACTTTTCTCTATGTCTCTTTTAATTTTCACCTAACCCGAACTTCCATTACCTCCTGTCCATTGAATCCTTTGCTTCTGCTTTGCTTCTTTAATTACCTCGTGGTTGAAGCTTTGCAGTTCACAATCCCTAATATGATTTATAAGAGTGCTTTCCTGTTTTATTTCCCTCTTTCTTCTGCATGGTGCATCAACTGGTATCCTAACTCCTGGTTGCAGAACCAGTTTCATATCGAGACTCACAGATCAAAAACATCACTTTCAACAGGTGAATCATCTCTAGAAGCTGATGTTTGCCTACATCCATGGACAGTTAGCTTGCTGGTTATAGATAATGATTAGAAAGCAGCGGGACAGGAGCAGTGTGAATCCATCAGCATAAGAGCTCTACTACCTGGCTCCTGAGAGCCCACAGAGCACCACGGGATGTCACAGGGATGCAACAGCTTTGAAGATGAGGGGGGAGTGGGGAAAGGATTGTTCCTTTCTCATGAGTACCATATCACTCACAAGGTTAGTGCCCTACATACAATCAACAGGCAGACCCACAAGACTTGGCACTCAAGAGAGCTCTAATCTTGAACCCTCAACTTGACTTGAATCACTGCTGCTCTCTGCAGTGTTTAAATAAATTATTAGAAAACCTCTGCCAAATGCATAAATCCCATCCTAATGCCCCCTGATGTCAGAGGGAAGGTGCCTGGTAACATTACTGGTCTTTGGATCAGGCCTCGGAAGAGCAGCTGCAAGATATTAACCAGCAGGCCCAGAAATTCATCTTTGCTTTAACTTGGTCTAAACCTTCGTAAATAGCTCACGATAGGTCAGGGGAAAAAGAATATAACAGCTCATATCTGGCTGTGTTCCCCTGTCCTATAAAATATGCTTACGCTCTTAAGAGGAAAGCTTGCTAAACAAATTCACCCAGAGAGGTGGTAGTTTCCATTCCACAAACCGAACCATTCAAGAAGCACAGAAATTGCTGCAATGATTCTTCACCTTTTTCCATGGCCGGTAATAATTTCCTTCTTGTTCCATTCAGCATTCCCACTGCGACTGTTTCCTACCACCTCCCAGTTGCCAAGAAATCCCTCCTGCTGCTGTAAGAAGCATTGACAGCTCCCAGGAACTATCTGTTCATGGCATGTAAAAGCAAAATTGTAAAGAGAGGAGGAGCAGGTATATTTTCTTCTGGCAGGAGATTTCATGGGCAACATGGGGGGATAGCAGGCTATTTGGGTGCAGATCTCTCCTATGTTGAGGTGTGGGTGAATCATTCCACTTTCTTCTAGCTCCAGCTGCTTTAACCAGCATCTCAGAGTGCAACAATAGCAGAAATCATAAACAAAGTCTTTTGGCTTTGTTTTGGGAGGGGGCGGGAATAAGATGGTTCTGAAGCAGCAGGTGCTGTTACCTGGCTCAGCTCAGAAATTGCTTGGTGCTGCAGCAGCCTCTGTCATGATTATCACTGCCCCAACAGGGAAAACAAATGCTCAACAGGGAAATGCAGAGCTGGAATAGAGTGAAGATGAGCGGTGATAGCTGTACATCATGTGAAGATCTCCCACAGGCAGAAATATGGAAATATTAGCATATTTTCCATTCTGCAAAGAACAGGATTCCTGTGCAGCACTGGCATATGCTGAGCAGCTGCGAAAGGTGGAGATCGAGCGTAGCATTCTGTCACTTCTGGGAAAAGCAGCCAAAGACATTGACACTTTTCATGTACTCTGGCTCTATACCAAATGGATTTACAGCAGGACTTCCAAATTACTACCTTGACCACCGCATGTGCTTCTTCTGTGGTCTTAAAATCCATCTATGTAAATGCTCATTCCTCTCTTCTACCAGGATAATTTATTTCTGCCCTAAACTTCCACTTTCCAGTTCACATTTCTCTGGCCACTATGAGGACCTCAACAAGGCTGAGAAATCTCAGGCTTCATGCTGCCTGGGTGTTCACCTCTGCTTCTGAATCATCTCCCAGCCCTTGGTGAGGGCAGCGCTCGTGAGAGCAGCTCCACATGACAGACCTTTTCAAAGCCTGAGCCCAACTGAATTGCATTGCTGAGGCAAAGGGCATCGTAGGGCTTGCTTAAACTGCTGCTGAAATGTGGTCTGTCCTAGAATGAAACACAATCATCGATTAACAACACAGTCTGCCATTTAAAGAGGTGAGTGAAAGCGTACAGCTCCAGGAGAAATTGCAGACCGAGGTGCTCATGGCACAAGGGGGGCAGAGCATCTGGCTACAGATCTCTGTTGAATTAGGTGTTGGAGCAGACTAGATCATAACAGCATTGTTAAACCAGATGCACTGCTGTTTTCCTATCAACAGGGATTACATTGGTTAAAGCATTTATTTGATACTGACTAATCGAGGAAGGCTCAGAGAAGCTGGGAAATGAAAGGGGTAATCAGATATTCCAGAGCAAACTTGCTCTGAGTGCACATGCTAAATGTTCAAAGCCAAAGCGTTGCAGGTGCATATTCCCAAATGCAGACTCTTGCGCGATTTAAAATTGGGCTGGCAAATGACTCAGTTTTCCATGGAAGCTACTGTGCCTGCAAAAAACTTCCCAGACTCCAGCTGCCATCCCGTGGCCATAAGAGACATCTTCCTATTTTTTTCCTTCTAATCTACAACCATTCATGGCCCAAGCTGTACTTTTCCAGGATTGGTAACGTCAAAAAATTCTGGGAAATGTTTTCCTCAGGAAAGCCCTGGTTGGAAGCATCATATTCCCAAATTGCAGTGGTTTTGACCTTTTCACCGCACATTAGAGAGGATACTTTATTTTCCACCAAGTGACATTTCAAAAAGCTGGAGGGAGGCGGGTGTTTAACATTGCTTGTCACCCTTGAAAGCCACAGGGAATTTCAAGAGGTGTTTAGCAATAGGTTTGAGCTTTGCTGCTGTCTTCCCCTGACTCCTGGTTAATACTCTCCAGCCTACTGCAGGGGGGTTTCAGAAGGCTGCAAGGTCTGCAAAGCCAGAGGACCAGGTTACAGCATGCTACAGCCCCTTCGAGCTGGAGGCACTGCTTGTTGGTTTCTTTCTTCGAGCACTTGCTTCAGCCCTGTTCTGTGCAGCAGATCTCAGAGCCACCTGCAGCCCCAGGAAAACCAGCGAAGCTTTGAACACAATCAGAGGTCAGTCTACACAGACCAGCTTGTGGTACAAAGAGTCCCAGGGTGAAGCTGATGGGAGTTTGGCTGTGTTTTTTCAGCAGGACCAAGCTTTTGTCCCTGTTCTTTTTTCCAGACTTGTTCAGTGTGGTTCAGAGTGTCAGTGGGAATTACAGATGCTCATGGGGCTACTCTGTACAGAGAGTAAGACACATTCCCAAAGCTGCTCTAGTCTAGCTATTAGCTGATGTGTACCACATCATACCCTGCTCCCTTATCTTGCTTCATGTCATCATGGCCAGCAGCCACACGGCCCATTCAATTCAATCTCCTTGCACTTAATGACATTTGTGTGGTCACCATTGTAAAGCTCTGGGTTCCCCAGACACTGTGCATTAATATATGCACACTGAATAAGTACATGGTACATGCATATTGACATGAGATGTGGTTGGTACCACCTGAGAGAGAGCCATCAGTATCATCCTGGTTAAAGTTAGCTAAGAAAAATTGTTGCAGTCTTCAAAGCCAGACCTCTTTGCTGCTGTTGGCTTTTGGCCACTGCTGGAGAGTGCTTTGTAAGAGACACTTGCACTGCACCACAAGTTATAAGCCAGGCAGTGGTAGCTCCAGAATAAGATTTTCTGGCCCACATTTTGCAAGACATTAGTCAGTCAGAAATCTTTAATCTAAAAAATACCTGATAGCCCACCAAGACATTTCCTTCAGCTAGTACTTTCCACAGTCAACTGCAAAGGAAACAAAAGTCCCATACATGGTCTATCGCTTGTACAACAGTTCATGCATCCTCCTCACCAGCATCTCCTGGCTGTCTGTGGTCTGTCAGCTACAGATCCATACCAGTCTGGTGGCAAAGCTGGAGTCCAGTACCAGGTACCTGAACAGTCTCAAAGGCACCAGGTTGCTCTAAATCACATCTCTGAGGCAGCATTGCGTAGTACTGAACAAGCCAAGTTGATCCAGAGTTACCAGACAAGCTGGATTTTTTACAGAGAAATTGAACTTGAGCAGTAGGGCCCTCCCCACTACTGACAAAACCTGAAGTCCCACAAGAAACTTGGGTCCCATCAGATTAAACTGTAAAAATACTTGGTTTTGAACTTAACATCTACACATTAGCTCTATTAACTGTCTGAAGACAGCGCAGAGGAGAGAAAGCCTGCTTGCACTACTACTTTATGGATATCTAGAGAAGGTCTTGCCTCAGATGACTACACTGGTACAAACGCAGCACACT
Source organism: Loriculus beryllinus (assembly GCA_039877255.1). Classification (NCBI taxonomy): domain Eukaryota; kingdom Metazoa; phylum Chordata; class Aves; order Psittaciformes; family Psittacidae; genus Loriculus; species Loriculus beryllinus. The sequence goes on from JBCJKH010078746.1 coordinate 25,814, forward strand.
AGTAACTTGAGAAATAATCTCGGATGTGTGTTTGTGTCTCATCTTAGAGAGCTAAGGCAAACAAGCAAGAGCTTGTCCACTGGGACACTATAACTGATGTGGTTCATCACATCTCTAGCTGTCAGGCAATGTCCAGCAAGCATATGTTATTTTTAAACATTGCTTCATGACATCTAACTAAATGATGGTACATGGCCAGTCATGTAACACCTGACCAAGTGACACTTAGTTCCTGGAACAAGATTGGTCTCTAATGCCAAGGGCTAAAGGTTGGCACCAAATTTAAGTTCTGCATCACTTAGCAGTCAATCCAGGACTACAAAAACTCCTCAAAAGAGCACTTTTGAGAGTCTCCATAGCAAAGCAAGGATCATGTCCCACTAGGACACTTTGGACCAGCCATTGCTACAGAATGTTCATGGCTGTGTTGTGTAAATTCCTCATACCAGAAGAGGCCTCTTTCTTTTTATACACTTTCCTCATTGAGAGTAGATTTTGGATCAAAACTTCACATCATATGATAAAAATAAAATGAAAAAGTTTTCCCCTGAAAACCTGTGATCTGCGAACAGAGAAGTTAACAGGACCTGCAGACTGAAACAGGACAGTAAACATGTAATGGGGGAAGAGGTCGCTTAAACTGACTTGTAGTGCCCCAGAGAGCTAGACTGTTACATGTCTCTGGAGAGGGACTTTCTATAAGGGTGTGTAGTGATAGGAAAAGGGGGAATGGCTTTAAACTGACAGAGGGGAGATTGAGATGAGATTTTAGGCAGAAGTTCTTCCCTGTGGGGGTGCTGAGGTCCTGGCACAGAGTGCCCAGAGAAGCTGTGGCTGCCCCATCCCTGGCAGTGTTCAAGGCCAGGTTGGATGGGGTTTGGAGCAACCTGCTCTAGTGGAAGGTGTCCCTGCCTGTGGCAGGGGGTTGGAACTGAATGAGCTTTAAGGTCCCTTCCAATCCAAATCATTCTGTGATTCTGTCTTCAGAATAAGGTCAAATTTCCCTGTCCAGTTCATGGGGGCTGGAATAGGTGAGATAATGGAAAAATTCAAATAACATAAGGCCTACTGTGGGGATCCACACTGACCCCATGAGGAACCACACAGAAATATCTGCTTTCTGCTATAGAACAAACAGAACCAGCCAAGCAGAACCCAGCCAAGCACCCAGAGCAGACAGCCCCAGGCTGCATGCCATATGAGCCTGGCTGCACAAGCTGGAACCCACGCGGGCACTGGTGGAAGAGTAGCCAGGGATGTGTGGCAATGCCATAAGCACCTCTGTGCCAGAGGGTTGGTCACACCCAGAGCAAACCAGGTGCACCAAAGATTCTGGGGTGAGCCCTGATTATTGCTTCTCACTGGCTCAACCAGCCAGTTTGCTGTTTGTGCAGGACTGATGCAAGGTTCCTGTAACCTCCTCTGCATCTCACACTGGCCTACCTTCTTAGCTCAATCTGCTTCCAGATCAGATGAAAATATTTCATGTACTTTGGGGATAAGGATTACCAGTAAGAAGGGATGCTAGCTGCCAGGTAAGCAAGGTTTATAGCAGGAATGATTAAAAAAACCCTCATAACAACTCCAGTGAATTTGGCTTCAGGAAAATACCTAAAGGGATAAGCTTCAAAAACATAAAGTATCAGCAAAAAGATTTGGCAAGGCAGTTCTACCCTTTGGTTCTTTGTCCTGCCATTGGTCTTGGCCATGAGTTCTCATTGTCTCCCAGTGATCCCTAATCAGTACCGCAACTCCAGCAATATCTGAGCTACCCTTCTGCAAAGCAGATATGCTGGTGAGCTGTGAAGGCCTTCCCCTAACATGTGGTTACATGTCTCATCAGCATATGTTTGGCTTTGGGCATCTTGACTTCCGAGCTTAAAAAAGTTGGCACTCACATGGGGAAGAGGGAAAATCTGCCTTTTTCCATTCTCTGTCTGGATTTGGTATGAAGGTTTAATCAAGTTCAGTCCTCTTGTGGTGTTTTCAAAGTCAATGCCAAGTCTAGGCACAGGCTGGCTAAGTAGTTGCTCTTCTGTGTGTTTCCCAGCAGAGTTGTGCAATGGATCTGATGTTTTTCAGCAACAATGGTGGGAACCTCCTCCTTTCTCAGGGCAAAATAGGCTTTACTAACACATTAGCCAAGATTTTATTGTAAAATTATGGAAGAATGAGCCATGGGATCAGTGCTGTATGAATGAAATTCCAATCTGTAAATACTCGGGCTGCAGACTCCCCACCCTGGTTTACAAGCTTTTCTACACCATGATCCTAATGTTGGCTCGTGCTGGCAAACAGCAAGACTGGGGACACAGTCAGTTTACTACACCAGGTTTTGGTATGCAAACCCTGTTCTTTCCAAAGGGCTTTTACAGCAATCTTGGTCTTGCCAGGTGCCACACACTCCCAGTTCCCATGAATTTCAGAGGAAGCACTTGGCAGTGTGCAGGACTTGGCTCATAACATATGAGGGAACGTCTCACTATCTGTGACACTTGGATTAGCTGGCTTCATTCTGCCAAGGACAGCAGAAGCTGATCCTCACATCTTTGATTATATCAGCCTCAATCAGATTGGCATTGCCTAATAAGAAATTTTCTATCTATGGTCGCTGACCTCAAATAAATTCTGTATGATACAATTTTTGCACTGCAAGTAAGCTACATGCTCTTTGCAGAACAAGGATTTGAGCAAAGTTCCAATTCCTCAAGGCTACTATGCATTTCTCATTATTATATGCTGCAGATGATGTCTTTAGGACATTGATTATTGTAGGATGAAAACACCAACAAAAAGAAGGGTTCTAATTGCTTGTATATATATATATATTTATATATTTGTCATAAAATCATAGAATATTTTGGGTTGGAAGGGATCTTAAAGCTCATGCAGTTCCAACCCCCTGCCACAGGCAGGGACACCTTCCATTACAGCAGCTTGCTCCAAGCCCTTGCTCAACCTGGCCTTGAACACTGCCAGGGATGGGGCAGCCACAGCTTTCTCTGGGCAAGCTGTGCCAGCGCCTCATTCGCTTTAAATAACCATTGCAGAGATGAAAGGTACATCTGTAAAGCCTCTGCTTTACAGCAGAGTAAATCTTGTGTGCAAGAGTCATTCAAGTGCCAATTTGTTGTAATTAGACATATCACTAAAGCCTCTATATGGATTTCTAAAGGCACTTGCTGTATTATTTCCTGGTGGTGTTTCACAGAAGCTACACAACATGAAAGAATCAGCATTTTGCAGCAGTGATGGAGGACTGTCTTTCCTTGAGTGGTTCTCTCTGTTGGTGGGCAAACCTGGAAATGCAAGTGTGGAGATGGGATGGGAAAAAAGCAACACCTCATCATCACATGATCAGTTTGAAAAGACTGCTTTTAATGATGCTTGTAAGGAGCCACAGGGCACAAGACGTTTAAATCTCTGATCACTCCATCACTTCCTTTTGGACAACACTGGGTGCATGGTCACTGCAGATGGATTCCAAATGCTTAGGATGTTCTTGCTGCAGAAAAACTAGGAAACCTGAGGAAAAAAAAAAAACAAAAAAAAAAAACAAAACAAAACCAACCCTCCTAAGCCAGATGTTTAAACACTTGGCAGCTTTTTATCAGTCAGTATTTATCTAACACAGAAATGCAGCCAGCTTAGCTGTTCTTACATATGCCTGAACTTGCCTTTTTTACAGCATGGAGACATTTGTGCCTTTTCTGAACTGGTTGAAAGCTCTGTGCACTAATTTCCTCTCTCCCCAGCATTAATGTTCTCCTCCTGCCGAGAGGGGAGAAGGATGGGTGAGAAGCAGGGCTGCAGGAGACATGAACCTTTTCCCTCAGCCCTTTCTTGTAGTGCTGTTTTCATCGTAGTGATTTTTCCACACTCCTTTAAGAGGGGCCCTAAAAACAGATGTGAGAGAAGGAACAGCTGTTATTTGTGCAAAGTTTGCACTGTCATCCTTGACATCTAGCCTCTGCAAGAGCCTCATGTGCCCTCCCACAGACCATCCAATCATTCAAAGCCTCACTTTACTGTCACAACGTTAAAACACTTCCTTTCACTTCATTTTTCAGTTTCTCCTTAAAGCTTGCATATTTTGGGGAGCAAACGTGGTTGCACCTCTCTGTTTGGAACCACAACCAGCACTGTGGTGCTCTGTCTTGGTGAAGGCCTTTAAAATATTCATAATCATATTTATTACAAGCTCTTAAGGACTCCTTGACATGTTAGATATGTTCCAACTTGACCAGGCATTTCTGGATCACCAGCTATGCCATTACCAAAAGCAAAGAAAGCATGATCTGAAAACAATGAGCATCATCATGTGCAAATCAAATTGTGATATGAAAGCCATTTCAGATCTCAAACAACAATTAACCATGGAGCACTCCACCTGCCAGGCTGAAATAAACCCAGAAGGAAGCTCAAACTCCCAAATTTTGCTTCCTAGAGTAATCTTTCTACATACAATAAGGTAGTCTCTGATAGGTTGCTGTGGGATTAAGGAAGAAGGCTGTATGGACATGCTTTTCATGATCTGTGCTGCTCTGCAGCATAAAGAAGTTTGTTTTCATGGTGGCTGCACTTGCTCTTTGCCTTGCCCTGTCCTGCTGTACCCTGTCCCTGAGGACCAGCTTGGTGCCTGCCAGCTCCTAGGGGTGTCCTCCCTCCTCCTGAGCTCCTTCATATCATCTCACAGGAGCAGAGGCAGTGAGAGGGCTGGGTTCTCTGTGTGGAGCAACCCTTCCACCCCCAGTTTCATGCCTCCAGGGCACTGGATGGGGATGGCTGCAATTGGCCCACTCTGCCTTTTGCAATGCAGCTGGAGGAAAAGCCCTATCAAAGTCAGGCAAGAGAGGGAGAAAAGACCCCTGTCATCTTCAGGATGGAGAGGGCAGTTCCTAGGGGTGCCTCAGGTAACAACAGCTGAATAAAATAGATCAAAAAGGGTTGGTCCTGCAGCACATAAAAACTCCTGGAAAGGTCCCTGCTGCCTTGACTGAATCAAACCGTTAGAGAAGATAACTAATGAATTTACATCAAGTACAAAAATCCTTCCACTCGAGCACTATTGTCTGATTTATAACAGGTACCAGCATCTGGAGGTGAAAATAAGAAGCTTTTCCTGGCTGCTCTGAGCAAAGCATTTTCAAGCTGATCTGATGAAGCGAGCCCACAAAGGGGGTGAGCTTCTTGTCATTAAAGAAAATTCCTTGTCCTGAGTTTCCTACAGCAAAGTCTCAGATGTCAGATTCTTAGAAAAATAATTCAATAATTGAGTGGTACAGGAATGGGAGCAGCTTGAGCTGGGTGCCTCCAGGGAAACACCCAGAACACAGAAATTCCTGTGGTTTTATACCCTTACGTTCTATGCACACAAACATCACACTCATGCTCCTCTTGTTCCAATGGTGAATGTTGGCGTAGTGGTCTATCACTGGGTTCTTTCGTGGTCTTGAGGCAGGCCATAAATTAATTCTTATCTCTCTGTTAAGGATGCACCTCCTTTATCTTCTAATTTGCAGTGATCTCAAGACTTTTATTTACATAACTAAGCGCAGCTTGCAGCAGCCTAAGTCTGCAGTAACCTCAGGTACCCATGCTAAGCAACTACTCAGGCTAAGCAAGAACACCCAGTCAAAAGAACTCAGCTGAAGGATTCACTTAACTAAACGTTATTCACAACATTGGCAGAGGAAGAGAGCACTGCCAAAACTGTGAGCAGCAGCTTATGCCAGTGGGAGATGAGCTCTATGTGGGGAGTACTTTGTTCATGCTGAGCACAGACACAGAGACAGGTATTGTTCACTCACACATGTATAAGCTAAAGCATCTTCAAGCCACATAAAAAGAAAAAGCTGGCCTCAAGAGAAAAGGAGAGCATGCAGCCTTAAGTGTCACAAGGCAGAGGGTTGTTTTTACTAAAGCACAGTGTTGCTGCTAGCTTAAGAGGAATAAATGAGCTTGAGCAAACCACAAAATGAGGAAAAAGTACCAGGTAAACGCCTTTAGCATCACTGATTTCCAGGAAGTGGCCAATAAAAGTGGAGGGGTAGCATGTTTGTCCTACCTGTATTTGCTCGTGTAGCTGTACTCAACACTATGGCCATGAGCCCACTGCTGAGACAACATTGCTCAGAGGTTTCCACCATCCTTGACCTAAAAGCACATGGCAAAGATGCTTAGACTTTTACTAAAGCATGGATGTTTAATGATCAAAGCCACAAGGTTAAAAAAAAAAAAGAAAATACAATATTTTGATCCAGGTGAAGTGATTGTACAAAACTTAGCCAAATTCTACAAAAATGAGATGGTCAGAGTTAGCCCGTGTTGTACTCATTTAATGTGCCATGTAGTCTGTAGAGGAGACTAATGTCCTTGCTTCTGTTCTTGGTCTCAGACAGAGGCTCTGCAAAAGAAGCCCAGATCCCTGGTTTACCCAGGCAGTACAAGCAATGGACTCTTTACTTCTTTCTACAATGATGCATGCAAGGTAAAGTAGAACAAAAAGGTGGATAAAAAGAGAAATCAGTGCTTGATTTCAACTGCCATTTGTGGTTTGGCTGCTAGGAAGGAGACACTTGCACCATTTCAATAGCAGCCCTGAAACTTGACACATTTTTGCTAGCTTTGGCCTCTTTCCTTTGATATCGCTTCTGCAGCATCAGAACTTGCAACATTTACAACAGTTGCAAAATGTGGATTCTTGGCTGGCCCTGCTAGGCCTTAGGAAAGGAAAGAAGGAAAGCATATGCAATTTACGGAGAAAAGAAATAAACCTCACAAGAATAATAGCAAGAGTGGAAGTTGTACCTCCAGTTTTGAGCAGTGTTCAGATCATAGCAAAGGGCAGCTGAAAGGACAGTCACTTTTTCTGGGCTACTCTTACTGTCTCATATAAAGCAAAGAAAGAACCAATACTGGCACGTTTATGCTTGCTAGGACCCCAAGACTTCATTGATCATAGCATCATAGACTCACAGAATGGTTTGAGCTGGAAAGGACCTTAAAGATCATTCAGTTCCAACCCCACTGCCATGGGAAGGGACACCTTCCACTAGACCAGGATGCTCAAAGCCCCGTCTAGTCTGGCCTTGAACACTGCCAGGATGCGGAAGCCAGGAAGATAAAGCCATCCAGACACCTCCCCCCAGAAATATTCTTCTCTCCAATTTCTTAAGGACATGAAAAGAAAGTGATGGACCAATAGACCGTCTGCTCAGAGTTTTACGTGCATGGAGAGGTCTAACTGCAGCATACCCACTTCTGATTGTGCTTTGCCTTCCCAAGTCTTGATCTGCAATGCTGACCACCCACTCAGGCAGGAGAGGTGAGAATACCTACTATGGTCCTGATTTTACCATCCCACACTTCCTCAGGAACTACTGACTAAAAACCACTGTAAAAAGAGAATGAGGCATGGGACATTAACTGTTTGAATACAGATGTTCACATCATTAAACCTGTTCATTACTTGCACTGTTCAGCAAACCAATTGCAGTGCCAACACCCACTTTTGATAGGTGACTCTGTTACCAGAATCGCCCTTACAAAGTACAAATTGCATGGAATATCCAGCAGATAAAGTCCTGTAGGGAAAACAAACTCAGATCAGGGAGTGAAATCAGACACAGTGAGAGTGACACAAAGTATTTGCTCATCCCTCACCCACCTAAAATGCCATACCTGTGCTGAGCCAATTTGAGAGGGCAAGTGCTTGTTTTCTAGTGCAAGGACCTGATGGGGATCAGGGAAATGATCATTAAAGACGTCCTAGTTTTGCAGATCCACCCATTGCAGCTTGCTTTACCAACACGGTGTACACGACTGTAAGCTTTTCACTCACACAGTTCAGCTGGGGTGAGAGGGCTACAGTGACCTGGGGCTTAAATAACCAATAAGCCTTTCCCTAGGAAGGCTTTGGACAGCCAGAATACTCTGGAAAGGTCTATGATTCAACCTACTGAAGAAAGGAAAAGATTCTGAAAGGTTTCAGCTACTGCATTTATGCCAGCCCTGGGACAGATCCACAAGTCAGAAGCAGGAGGAATCCAGTCCCCCAAGCAACCTCAATGTCCCCATCACCACTCAGAAAGGAGGTGATTAATAGAAATATTCTTATGTATGTCACTATGCATCATACAAATGGGAAATTTGGGGACGATATGTTGATGTAAACAAAGCAAATTGTTGGGAAGCAAAAGGTATGTTTCACAGTTAGATAGTCATCTACCTCTGAAAAAAACCCACAGTTCTTCCTGTGGCCTTTTCAATAAGCTGAGTCCTTGGAAGTCTTCCACCACAGTCAGATTTCCTAGCAGAGTCAGATTTTCTACCATGGGAAGATTTTCCACATCAGATGCTTGCTCTTTCTATTTTTTTGATCCGCCTGTTCCATAGAAATACAGACTGTCTCATTTCAGCCCATAAAACAGCAGCAATCTTGGATAATGTGGCTAAACAAGTTTATTTGGAAAGAGCTCACACTTTGAGGCACCCCTTCTGACTTTCCTTGCTAGGCCCTTTACTACTTGCCAAAACAGTACTTCCACCATAAATAGAAAGGCAATCACCTGCTTGCATCATTGGCCCAGGCTGTAGGAACACTTGGCCTTCAGTCTCTCTCAGACTTGAAGAACTACATTTCAATCCATCTGCCAGACATGACATAAAAGAGGAGACCTTTTAACAGTACATTAGCAGAGAAATGAATAAATCTGGCAGGGGAGGCAGAACAAAGTAGCTAGAATATTCAGCAAAGAGCAAAACCGGAGTGTCCCAGGGCCCATAAGAATTGGAGGCTTTTGATGAAAGTGCTTCCACGTAATGAATAAAATGTGGTATATTTATAGCTGTAATCTGGTCCTAGCTGTCACCTGACCAACAGACATCTCCAGTTAGACAACAGCGCAAGTGTCTTTGACTGCATGCTATCAAAGCAGTATTCCATACCTGTCCTGCACATTTTCATCCAAGCTACTGCCACAGGCAGCAAAGATCCCACTTTACCTACTAAAACACAAGTCATAAGGACATTTTCTTGGGGCAGTAGGACAGCATTGGATGATTCAAGGTCACTCACCTACTATCAGGTGTCATCTTACCAAGACGTGGTGTTTGTATCTCTGCACATATGTGCAGGCTTACAGGTCTTCTCAATCAGACCCCATTTCAGTATGATACTTAAGACAGAGCCTGACTTTACATGAGTATTTCATTACTCATGTACTCATTACTCCTCTCATACTTGAAGTTTGCCCCTTAGTACTTCCATCAAGGGTGCAATGACAAGCATTGTTACTATGCTTTTTTAGAACAGCATGTACTACAAGGGCTAGGCAATATATTTTGCATCTCTTAAGATTCATCATGCATAACAGTTATCTCAACTTTGAGCCAGAAATACATTCAGTGAATTGTAATCAATGATAATAAATGCCTGGGAGGGGAAAGGATGAACCACAGAGAGTGAGTGAAATTTTAACCCTACTGAAATCAATGGCAATACTCACACTGGTCTCAGTAAAGCCAGCATTTCACACATGATCACACTGACAGTGACCTCAAAGTCACTTTTAGTGCCAAGTGTTCCCAAGGTCCTGCAACTCCAGCAATTCTTTTGAGTGTTATCATGTGACAAAACAGTTGTGTGTAACTGTCCGGGTCTTGTGACTCTGGCACAGAGGGCTTTAAAATTTCTTCATTCCCCATCTGACCCTGCTCTCAAGATGCTTAGCTGTGAACTCTGGCACAGCCCCACACCCCTACAAAGCCCTCCTTACCCTGACCCTCGTACAACAGCCTTCTCCCAAATGAATGAGGGAGTTTTTTTGTTTGTTCCCTTACAATCCCTGTGGGCAAGAGTTTTTGACAACTTATAACCACCTCTTTTGGCTTTTCAGCCACTCACCAGACAGAGGTTTTCATGCAGGATAAAGGGGTTTTTTCTTTTCTTTGCGGTGCTTCCAGCTTGAGTGGTGTGTGTTGCATTCTTTCAGATGGCCAACCGCAAGCTGTGCAGGAGAGATAGTGGCCTCCTCTTTACTTCAGCATCTAGACAAAGAAATCAGCATTCCATTTTCCCAAAGGTCTGTGAAGGTTTTCTCTGGGAAGTCTTTGTGCTTTGCTTTTTGGCTTAGTGGTTGGCACAGTAAGAATACAGAGCCAGTGCTTTCACCCTTGATCTGGTCAAGGCCACAGTCAACACTTCCCAGAAGATTGCACAACATCCCTTTTCCTGTCCCTCTCTCTCCCACCCCCGATAATTCTTCTGTAAAAATGTGGATACAAATACCCAGATTTGTTCTTATGCTGATGTCATCAAATCAGTATACAAA
>JBCJKH010078751.1:0-12680 GCA_039877255.1 Loriculus beryllinus
GAATAAATCCTTCCAGCCTGCGCAGTGGATTTTTTAGGTGAGGTGCAGCTTGCACAGAACTGGCCCCACCCTTTACACCTGAGGTTTAACTGCCACGGCCTAGCTAGCTAGGACAGTGACAGCAACGTCCTCAGGTGGTAGGTTTTGTAAGAGTGTCCTCTTAGATGGAAGACCTTACAGGGCTAGTCGAGCTCCACCTGCCCGGGTTTGAAGATAGGAGTTTTTCTTCTCCTATGAGGAAGGCTTGTCTTTGCTAATGAAGATCAGGAAGGGCTTTAACCCACGCATTCTGAACAAGACAGTCATCTCCTGGGACAATTCCAAGCGACCGATGATGCAACAGCACAACATGAAGCATCTGCCGGGATTCTGACTTAGAAGTGTTCAGTCATAAGCCCACAGATGGTAGCCAAGCGCCAGTGGCTCCTCAGCCAAGCGCACGCACCAGGGGTCTGAACCTGAAGTTCCTCTCATACTGAGCAGTATTACTATCGCAACAACACAACATCAGTAGGATAAAACTAACCTGCTTCACGATGGTCTAAACCACAGAATTCACCAAGTGTTGGATTCTTCACCCACTAATAGGGAAGGTGAGCTCAGATCCTGTAGTTACATTACAAATAAAAGACAGACTAGGAACAACATGGGTCCCTTCCGGAAGCTATCAGGAGAAATGGCTACCCTGGATTTGAAGAAGGCTGAGGTTCTTAATGACTTCTTTGTCTCGGTTTCCACTGGCAAATGCTATGATCACACCACCCAAGTCTTGGAAAGCAGACGCAGGGACTTTGAGAAGCAAGACCTTGGGCCCACTGTAGGAGAGGATCTCGTTCGAGAACATCTTAAGAACCTGAATGCACACAAGTCCATGGGACCTGATGAAAACAATCCACGGGTCCTGGAGGAGTTGGCGAATGAAGTTGCTAAGCTACAGGCCATCATATTTGAAAAATCATGGCAGTTGATGTCATCTACCTGGACTTCTGTGAAGGGTTTGACAGTGCCCCTCATGACATTCATGTCTCTAAACTGGAGAGACATCAATTTGACAGATGGACCATTCGGTGGATAAAGAAATGTCTGGATGGCCAAACGCAAACAGTTGTGGACAATGGCTCAATGCCCAGCTGGAGATAAGTAATGAGTGGTGTACTCAGGGATGGGTGTTGGGACCGGTCTTGTTCAATGTCTTTGTCGCTGACATGGACAGTGGGATTGAGCGCACCCTCAGCAAGTTTGCCGATGGCACCAAGCTGTGCGATTCAGTTGGTATGCTGGAGGGAAGGAATGCCATCCAGAGGGACCTTTACATGCTTGTGAAATGGACTGATGCCAACCTCATGAAGTTCAACCATGACAAGTGCAAGGTCCTACACCTGGGTCAGGGCAGTCCCAAGCACAGACACAGGTTGGGCAGAGAAGAGATTCAGAGCAGCCCTACAGAGAAGGACTTGGGAGTGGTGGTCGATGAGAAAATGAACATAAGACGGCTTCAGTGTGCGCTTGCAGCCCAGAAAGCCAACCGTATCCTGGGCTGCATCCAAAGGAGCGTGACCAGCAGGTCGAAGGAGGTGATCCTGCCCCTCTACTCTGCTCTCGTGAGACCTCACCTGGAGTAGTGTTTGCAGTTCTGCTGTCCTCAACACAAGAAGGACATGGAGCTGTTGGAGCAAGTTCAGAGGAGGGCCACGAGGATGATCAGGGGGCAGGAGCACCTCCCATACGAGGACAGGCTGAGAAAGTTGGGGCTGTTCAGCCAGGAGAAGAGGAGGCTGCATGGAGCAGCCTCATAGCAGCTTTCCAGTATCTGCAGGGGTCCGAGGAGGATGCTGGGGAGTGACTCCTCATCAGGGACCGTAACAATAGGACAAGGGGAAATGGGTTTAAACTAAAGCAGGGAAAGTTAAGTTAGACATGAGGAAGAAGTTCTTTATTGTGAAGGTGGTGAGGCACCGGAACAGGTTGCCCAAGGAAGTTGTGAATGCTCCTTCCCTGGCAGTGTAGAAGGCCAGTTTGGACAGGGCTTTGGGCGACATTATTTAGTGTGATGCGTCCCTGCCCATGGCAGGGGAGTTGTTGCTGGATGATCTTAAGGTCCTTTCCAACCCTAACTATTCTTTGATTCTCTGATTCTAATTTTGGGATAGGAGGTAGTCTTCCCTTGAGAGCCTGAAAGCATTTTTGTGTGCTTAGAAAAAAAAGTGTGTTAGCATGTACCTGTTGCCCAGGTTATCTGTAACTGGTTGGAGAGTGTCGTGGTGTAAGCTCAGCTAGTAACTCCGAAACACACAGCCACTCGCTCACTCCCTCTTCTTCCCTTCCCCCCGCTCCTGGAGGGATGGGAAGGAGAATCAAAAGAATGTAACTCCCACGGGCTGAGATAAGAGCAGTCCAGTAACTAAGGTATAACAAAAAACCACTACTGTTACCACCAATAATAATAATGATAAGGGAAATAACAAGGGAAGGGAACACAATTGCTCACCACCTGCTGACCGATACCCAGCCCGACCTGAGCCGCGATCTGGGCCTTCTGGGTATCTTCCCCCATTTTAAATACTGGGCATGACATGCTTTGGAATGGAATACTCCTTTGGCTAGTTTGGGTCAGGTGTCCCATCTCTGCTTCCTCCTGGCTTCCCCTCCTCCCTGGCAGAGCATGAGACTGAGATAATCCTTGATTGGAGTAAGCATTACTTAGCAACAACAAAAAACATCAATTTTGTCAGCATTGTTCCCAGGCTAAAAGTCAAAAACATAGCACTGCACCAGCTACTAAGATGGGGAAAATTGACTGCTTTAGCTGAACCCTTTGGCCTTGGGTCAGGGCATGGTGAGAGCAGGCTGTGCCCCTAAGGAGGGAGTGGGAGCTGTGAGTGGCAGCCAGGCAGGCACAGGGTGGGGGTGCAGACCCATGGTACTCCGACCTGAGGCGCAGAGCAGGTCTGGTGACAGTAGTCGGGGTCAGCTCACAGACTGTCCAGCATCTGGAAGACCGTTTCCCAGTGAGGAGATTGAGGCTGAGGATGCTGTGTCAGTGGTTAGTGTCAGGATCAACATCATTGCACAGCAGCATGGCTCAGGCAGACACCAGAGGAACAATGGAGGTGAAAGCAGCTCTTGAGAGAGGTGGAGGGATTCCCAGCAAGGCTTCCCACATGGCACTTTCCCACAGTGCTGTTTTCCCAGCAGCCCAAGCCAAGGCTTTGCAGCTGTGCCGCACCAGTGCTGGCCTTGAGCGCAGGTGGCTGAGCCTGGTGTGGCAGGCAGAGGTGGCACTCAGCCCTGGCACACACTGGTAATGGTGTTCTTGAGGAACTTTCTATGGGGTTTGGGTCTGGTCTAGGGTTAGACGACCATAAAGAAGGACCAACAAGAGATTTTCCCTGAGGCTGGACAGTCATGGGGTGGCCTGTGACTTGTACCTCTTATATCTTCTCTCTCGAGCACTAAGTCACCTTTTGTTAATAGCTGAGACGTGCTGGTACACGTGGGGAGCTGGATAGATTGTATAAATCGTCTCTCAATTGTTTGAACTCCTGAGACAGTTTTTCCAGAGGTGAAATAATGGAAGGGGTGAGATTATCTTCGAACTGTCGGAGTTGAGGAGTCATTTCATCCACTGTTGGCGGTGCGACATCATGACAGGTTATTGATGCCAATGAGTGGGCATATGATGACGGTGCATTTTGCGTAAATTTCCACCACACGGGTCGTGTACATTTGACTTCATCTGGAACTCTGAGTGCATTCCCGGCATCTGGCCTGTGATAGATCATCTCTACAATGGCTGATTCTCTCAGAGACTGGATGCCTTTCTCTAGCGTAGTACACTTAGCTGAATGGCTCATAACATCGTCCTTGTACGGAAACCTTTCTTTCACAGCTGCCAATAGTTTCCTTCAGAGGCTGAGAGACCGTTTCTCTTTTGCAATTGCTTTTTCAATTCCCCCTTCCCTAGCAAGTGATCCCAGCTGCTTGGCTTTTGTACCTTCTAGTTTGTGACCGTCGGCCACATTGTCCCAGCATCAGGGCAACCAGGTGATGATGTGCTCCCCTGGTTGACGGGTAAAATCTTTTTGCATATTCCGTAGCTCGTTTGAGGTCCAGGGTCGAGAAGTCACCTCTTCTTCTTTCGCTTCCTCTGATTCACGTAATATGCATTGGTTCTTCATCTTTCTTCACTGTACGGGTTCCTCTTTGTGCCTCTTGTTTGCTTTTCCCCTTGCGTACAGGGGCAACTGATATTGGCATGAATTGCTCCTCTGGTTTAGCTGCAGTGATTATCGCTGTGGTTGGAGTGGCTGCACTATCTGTTGTCAGGGTTGGTGCAGCCGCTGTGCTTGGGATTGGATTAGCTGTGTTGTCTGTTGTAGTCAGAGTTTGAGTAGCTGCTGTGCTTGTCACTGGGGCTTATGTAGCTGCTGTGCTTGGAGCCGGAGTAGCTGCGCTGTCTGTTGCTCTCGGAGTTTGAGCAGCTGCTGTACTTGTCATTGGTGTTGGAGTACTTGCTTTATTTGGAGTAGGAGTAGCTGCGTTATCTGTTGCTTTGCCATCAGATCCAGAGACATTTTTTTCCCTTTGAAGGTGCTGGACAGTGTTGAACAGGGCTCTGTAAGTGTAGGCCTAGCCTCAGCACGTTACCATGATTTGTCCCTCTCTGATAAGATCAGGATGACAACACACCTCATTTAAGTGTTTTACTAATTTTTCTGTATTTTGCACTTGTTCAGAGGTGAAGTTCCAAAGCACTGGAGGGGCCCGCTGGCCTAAATACTTGCCCATACTATCCCACACACCCTGCAACTCATGACTGTCCAGCCTCGGGGAAAATCTCTTGGTGGTCCTCCTATATCATCGTCTAACTCTAGACAAGACCCAAACCCAATTCTGCTTAACTTTTGAGATCAGACAAAATGGTCGTGGGAAAAAAGTACTCTGTATGTGTGCCAACATGGTGATCTCTATCACAATTAGCAGGCAGGTCTCAAGGATATCCGAAGGCCCTTCAAAAACTTCAGAACTCTCAGGTGATGTTGTAAATAGTCTGGTGGGGAGCTGGGAGAGTAAGGGAATGTCTCTTTCATAGGTTGACAGCCTGAGGAGGAAAAAAAAGATGTGTAGTTGCTAAACACTTCCATTATATACCTCCCAAAGTATAGAGGTGATGAGCACACTGGGGACGCAAGCCATATCAGTTTCATGATCAATGAGTCTATTGTATTACAAGTCATTACCGTAAAGTACAGCGAAACAAGAACCTTAGCCCAGACACCCAGCCAATAAACACTAAAACACCAAATACCGACTGTAGGTAAGGTACGACATGCTGAAACTCTGAGAGAGTTTCAAGAGCAACAATTTTGAGAGCCAATAAATCAGCATTGTGACGAATGACTATTAATACGAAACAATAAATGCATATCACAAGTACAATTAGACACACTCTGGTCAGATCTATCATAATCTCGACGTACTGTGCACCATGTTGCGCGCCGCAAAGAACTGTCGTGGTTTAAGCCCAACCAGTAACTCAGAACCATGCAGCCACTCGCTCACTGCCCCCACTTCCTCCCCCCACTCCTGGAGTGATGGGGAGAAGAATCAAAAGAATGTAATTCCCACAGGTTGAGATAAGAACGGCCCAGTAACTAAGGTATAACACAAAACCACCGGACATGTACCTAGGAGTCGGGCCACTGGGGAACATCATATCAACCAACAGGTGGATAAAGCTGCTTAGATTAAAGTTTATCAGATGGACTTAGATTGGCACCATAAGGGTAAATTATTTTTAGCCCGGTAGGCCCATGACAGCTCAGGCCATCAGGGTAGAGATGCAACATACAGATGGGCTTGTGACTGAGGGGTGGACTTGACAGTGGACACTATTGCCCAGGTTATTTACGAGGGTGAAACATACTGCAATTAAGCAAGCCAAGCAGTTAAAGACTCTTTGGTATGGAGGACGATGTCTTTAGTGCAAATATGGGGAGACCTGGCCGATATATTGCACTCACACCAACTCGCCAAGGCAAGCGCCATGTGCTTACCATGGTGGAAGCAACCACCAGATGGCTGGAAACATATGCTGTGCCCCACACCACTGCCCAGAACACAATCCTGGGCCTTGAGAAACAGATTTTGTGGTGACACGGCACCCCAGAGAGAACTGAGTCAGACAACGGGACTCATTTCCAGAGCAACTGTATAGGCACTTGGCCAAAGAGCATGGCAATGAGTGGGTATATCACATCCCCTACCATGCACCAGCCTCTGGGAAAATTGAACGGTACAATGGGCTATTAAAAACTACACTGCGAGCAATGGGTGGTGGGACTTTCAAACATTGGCATATACATTTAGCAAAAGCCACCTGATTAGTTACTAGGGGATTTGTCAACAGGCCTGGCCCAGCCACTTTAAAACTTTTACGTGCTGTAGAAGGGGATAAAGTTCCTGTGGTGCACATGAAGTACCCCTCTACTAACATTTCCAGAATGGAGATGTATAGCTGTAGTCATCTGTCTGTAGATAACAGTAACTGAAAATAAGGACTTGTTAGCTGGAATAGTAAACCAAATTCAGACAGCAGAATCTTTAGTATACGGAATACTCTTTGAACCTGCCACAGTAAAAGACAGTGTTTTGACATGAGTGACTTAAAACCACTGTTCATTTTAGATCTTCTTCAGCAGCTCATATAAGGGTCTTACCAGAACACCATAATCATGGATCCAGAGTTGACACCATCCTGTCATTCCCAGAAATGTCCGGATATCTTTAACTGTGGATGGTCATGATGTTTAACAAATTGCTTCCTTCTGAGCTGCTCCAAGTTCTGGTTGTCCTCCTGCTATTTTGCATCCTAAATAAGATATTCCAGTTCGAATTAGTTGAGCCTACAATTTAGATACACAGTATCCATTTAGCCCCAGAAAGTTTAACAATACTACAGTCCATTGTACACATTCTCTCTCAGTTTTGGTAGCAATTAACAGGTCATCCACATACTGTAGTAAAGTTCCTCTCTGGGTGGGTACTTCCCAGAATTCTAATTCTTGTGCCTATTGATTTCTGAAAATGGTCAGACTGTTTTTAAAGCCCTGAGGTAACACCATCCAAGTGAGCTGTGTCCTTCTTCCTATTTCAGGGTTTTCCCATTCAAAAGCAAATAAATTTTGACTTTCTTTGACCGGGGCAGACAGAAAAATGCATCCTTTAAGTCCAGAACGGTAAACCACTTCTGATTATTGTTCAGTTTAATCAATAAGGTATACAGATTAGCTACTACTGGATGAATGTTCTCCACAATTTTGTTGATTGCTCTGAGATCTTGAACTAATCTGTAACTTTTCCCATCGGATTTCTTTAATGGCAAGATAGGAGTATTATATTCTGATTCACATTCAATTAATAATCCACTTTTTTTAAAAAAATATTTCTTTGTTTCCCTTTCGATCCTCCAATTTTAAGGGATATTGTTTAATTCTAATTGGGCAGGCCCCCCTTTTATTTCTACTTTAACAGGCAAAGCATTTTTACGCCTTACCTGGAACTTCAGATGCCCATACTCCCAGATATACCTGATTAAGGATTTCTTCTATTTCAGGGAGGCCCTCCTGTTTGCTTTTCTGTTGAATTAAAGATAAACTCAAAGCTTCAATTAATCGATCATTTTTGACTCTTAATTCCATTTTGCCTTCTTTAAATGTTGCTTCTCTCCCTAATAAAGATTTTTGGAGAATTTTGCATGTATAAACATTTATGCATTCCTAGTTTTTTTCTAAATTTATACTCTAAAGGTTTCAGAAAGAATGCTTTTTTGGTTTTGTTTCTTTTTTGTTTGTTTGTTTGTTTGTTTGTTCTTGGTGGTCAGTAGCTCCCACATCTGTAACAAATTATTTTCTTTCTGATTTAACACCGAATAAGTTGCTCCTGTATCCACTAAAATTCTTCTTTATTTCCTCTAGTCCCTAGTTTTAATTTAACCAGTGGATCTGCTATGGTAGATTCCCCAGTTCCCTGTCAGTCTAGTTCCAATTCAGTCACCGGAGCCACCCCATGGCACTCCCCCCAGAGCAGTCTCATTTCAAGCATCCAAACTCCTTACAGTATGCACACTGATCCCAGCCCACAGGAGAATTCAGTTTCCCACCTCTGCCTGACATTTCTCCTCCACCTCTGCCTCGTCCTCACATGTTAGTCCCTCCACCAGTTTCTGCTTGTCCCAAAGCAGCCACTGTAGCCATGCCTACAGCACGACTCAGCTCCTTCTGCTCTACCTGTTCCCGATTCCTATACACTCTCCACACTTCTTTAACATTCTCAAGTCCTTCTGCTCTGTTGCCAGTGACAGCAACCTCTTCCTCCTTATCAATAACAGACGGGGCACATGCCAAGAGTCCTCCTCTCAGAGGTGCCTGTGATACATAATTTTACAATCTATCTTTCTGATTACTCTGTTTGGTGTTTTTTTAACTTTAAACATCATTCCCCCAATATCACAGGCTGAACAACATCTCTCCAGCTTAATTTTCAGTTTTTCCCTGTCCTTTTCCAAAGCCAAAATTAATGGATCTGGCAGAGCTATATTAATTTCACATTTCATCTGCCACTCTGGGTGGTTTCTTAAAGTGAAAACATATCTGCATACATCACTTCATCCCATTTTCCCTGCCACCTCAGAAACAACATTAATTGTAACAATGTATTATAATTCAGAGTTCCATTTTTAGGCCGTTTCTCCTTATCCCCCAGAGTATACAACGGCCACCACTGGTTGCAATATTTCAGCAACGTTTTCTTATTTACTGAGCCCCCAGGAAACCCTCCCAGCTCTTTCCAATGTGCCAAAATGCACCCTAAAGGACTCTTTCAAGATCGCTTCACTCTGCCAATTTCCCATTATCAATCTTGCATTCACAAACACACACACACGGGGTCCTACAGACACACTCCACACAGTTACAGCACTTGAGACAGAGATAGAGACTAAAACTGTATCAAACAAACAACAATTAACAG
The DNA here is from genome assembly GCA_039877255.1 of Loriculus beryllinus. Taxonomy (NCBI): domain Eukaryota; kingdom Metazoa; phylum Chordata; class Aves; order Psittaciformes; family Psittacidae; genus Loriculus; species Loriculus beryllinus. The sequence goes on from JBCJKH010078751.1 coordinate 9,031, forward strand.
TTATAACAGTCTGTCACAAGTACCAAAATCACAAGACTAAAATCATAACTATAACAAGCCATAATGATGCGAAGGGTTAACCAATGTACAGGGGGGTTAGGGTTAAGTCGCTTGCTTAACAATGTTACTGGTTGTTCATGCTTATCATACTCGCCGTGTGTACTAGAACAAGATGTAAGGACATAGCTACTGTTAAGAGGTAGGGACTGTGACTTGATTCCCGTCCTTTGGACGCCCAGGCCGGCTGAAACTGGCTCTGCTTTGGACAATGACCAAGCTTCCAGGGAGCATGCCTAAGGACTAGGGGTGAAAAGTTCAGGCTCCAGGAAGACTCATTTACTTCATCTTGAGACTCTCGCTCACGACCACCAGGAGGCACTGTGCAAGCGCAAAGGACCTTTTAGCTCATTATAATACGAAGTGGAGATAGGACATGATGTGTTGTGCAACCTCATGCATATGTATAACTTTAGAGAATAAATGTAGAGGGAAACGACGCTGAGGTGCGCATACCTTTGGAGGAATGATCCCCCATGCACCTCAGCGCTGAATAAAGCATACCTACTTTACAACTTTAACGAGTTGTGGAGTCTATCCGCGTATCAATAACATAAAGTCAAATACCAGTAAAATCCAAAACCATTTCTACAAGACACCCACTGCGTCTTGCAGGACCCAAACCACAAGTAGCCCCCTGCTTCTTGTGGGTGTATACCAAATGGACGCTAGTAGCCGGGTATACACCTTTACCCACAAGATTTCCTATCTAGATTTAGGGAAGGCTTCCAAACCTTGCATACGCTTACCAAACCAATTTAACAAACCGAGATGCCCCCTGCATCTTGCAGACTATATAAAAGAATGCCTTTTATGAAGATGGTCCTTGTCTACTCTCGCAGTGATCTGAATGAGTCAAGGGGTCCCTCTGGGAAAATCTCCCGAGGGCCCTAGGGAGCCCTGTCTTCAGTGGGTCCTGCAGCCTAGCAGAGAGTGTCCCATCTGGGTCGCCAATGATTGATTTGGAGTAAACTCCAGGAACTCTCCAACAAAGTTTTAAGTTGAGAATGAAGAATTTGCTGCGGAAGACAGTCCGGTTTATTCCTGCTTCAGCTAAAGGCAAACCGACTTGTAGGATTGCTTTTGCTCAGCGACCCAGATATACTTGGTGGGTAATGCGGGAAGATGGGGAAGTCCGATGTATACCTCAAGGGGATTTAATTTCAGGGGTTACAGCCAGTGAACTCAATTATATGCTGTTGCCTGCTATATACCCATCTCTAGCACTCTGGGCTTTGAAAAGAAGATATGTTCTGTCATGATCATTAGTGTTCTTGAGGAACTTTCTATGAAACACTTGCAGGGCATTGTCTTGGGTTTTATTTGTTCCCACATAACTTTGAATTACCTAATGGGGTTGTCATGCTCATTATTACCCTTGGAAAATGCCTATTTCTGTTAATTCAATTTATTTGGAAGTTTGAGGCTACTCAAGCCTTAATTAAGGGTTTGCAGTTTCCTGAGAAAAATCCCATCTTTGTATTTTGGTATATACAGATAGTCAACACTCTAGCTTGTAACTCTTAACTTCTTAATAGTTCAAAAACGTGATCTTGTGATCTTAGGTTAAATAGGGCTCCTGATACACTAAGACTTGTGCAGAGAAGTTCTTGGAGAATTTCCCAATTTCCCTTTAATCCTTTGCAATCATAGATACCATGATCTGCAAGTCTGAAAGTAAGGAACTTGGCTCTGTGTTGATATTATTGAGCCTCTTTTGCCCCCTACCCTGTGAAGGGGTGTTCAGAGTGCAGGCGTAGCCCCAGTCTCCACTGTATTCCAAAAGGTCCATGTTCTGTGCACGTGCAGTGTATGCACACTCCTAAGGAAATCCATGTTGACAAGCCTATTGAGGGACCAGGTACCCAAAGGTTAATATTTGGCTCCTTCAAAAGTGTTATCTGGGTGTAGAACTGTTTTGAACATCTGAAGAATTTTCAAGGCAGAAGTTTCAGCCCATTGTGGGATATCAGCTTGATTGCGGCAGGAAGGTTTTGTTACAGACATGGTTATCTCCATAGTTCTTCCTTTTCACTTTTATGAGAAAATTAAATATATTTCTGTATTCAAACAAAATAATTCTGATTTTATGAGGTAGTAACTTTTTTTCTATTTTTAATATCTGCCACTGGAGTTGAAGAGGTAAAATACCTGTATTGACCACATCAGAGCAGTTAGCTTCTACCCTGGTACTAAAAGTAATAAATTAGAATTGTACTTAGCTTTGAGATGTAATATAACAGATAGATTGCTTCAGTGTGCTTTCTTAGTATCAGTTGTAGATATGCATCACAGTCAGTGTCCTAACACCTTTGCTTTTCTCTTTCAGAAATACCCTGTGTTACCATATCTAGTTTTAGTATTGAAACAGTTCCTGTTGCAGCGGGACCTTAATGAAGTATTTACAGGTGGAATCGGTTCTTATAGTCTTTTTTTAATGGCTGTCAGCTTCCTTCAGGTAAGCTTAATGAAATCTATTGATGCCATTGCTACAAAAGGACGTTATATTAAGAATTTGATCAGTCCTTAAATTTAGTCATCTAAGTGCTCCTGTTTGTGGTTTTGCACCTTCTTTTCATTTAAAAACAGACAACATCCCATCTGTCTTCTGTTCTTTTTCCAATACTGGCACTTTTGGTATTAGAGGTGTTTGGAACATCTGTTAGTGTATCAGTACCAGGCACACGTGTCATTCATAGCGGAATTTTACTATTTTGTCTAGGCTTTTAAGCTGAAATCAAACACGTTTTATGACTTTCTCTTAAATCTAAGAGAACAAAATGCATGAGCGAAATCTATATTGTTGTGCCTGGGGGAGAAAAATATTGTAGAAATATGAAGTAGCCAGGTTTTGGCTTTATCAGCCTCTTTTTTTTTTCTTGTACTAAATGTTACTGTGTAACTGCGTGTGCATTTGTATGTCTGTACTTTCCAGACTGCAGTTACTTTTAAACCTGAACCTTGAGCTGGAGCTTCGTGTTTGCTGAGTGCTAGTGCAGTTGCTTGCTGAGCAAAAAACAAATAAAGACAACAGGCATATCTTTTTGAAAGAAACTAAAATCTCAATCTCTTCCAACATCAATTTTTTCTTTATATTGACTAATAGCATCTCCATTTGCTCTGCAGAAAAAGCAGTTAGGCTTTGTATATGTTTAAATGATGAACTGGTTTTGTTCATAATCTCTCAGGTTACATACTTAAAAGCATAGGGGATCATTTACATAGCTGTGTATGTTAGAAGCCTGTATTTGTATTCCAAACCCAGGTGTGTGAAGTGTGGATATATATTTATGTTGGTTTTTTTACCAGAACCCTACCATTAGTGTTGTAAGGTCTCTTACTGAACTGAAAGTTCAAATACAGAAACATTAATACTTGACAGCCTTATTTTTAAGAGGTAGTTTATAAATATTTTGATAGCATCTTGTTTTAAGGAGTTAAAACTGCTTTATCAAGGAAAATATATTTAGACAAGTTTGCTTTATCTATTCTGTTTTATTATTTTTAATTGTATTTAGACATGCTTGCTGTGAAAAAGCAAAGGCACTTAAAGCTACTTGAAACTTGAAGTCTTAAGAAAATGATTTTTTTTT
>JBCJKH010078754.1:0-15119 GCA_039877255.1 Loriculus beryllinus
TTCCCCAAAGGGTGCTCAGGCATTGGAACAGGCTGCCCAGGGCAGGGCTGCAGGCACCGTCCCTGCAAGTGTTCACATACCATGGGGACGAGGCCTCAGTGCCATGGGGCAGGGGTGGCCTTGGCAGTGCTGGGAATGGATGGACTGGATGAGCTTAAAGATCTTTTCCAAACTGGCTGATTCTATGAATCTTGAGTTTTACCATGGCTATAAAGCCAGTGAGAACCTGATCAATGTGGCTGTGCTTCTATCTCACATCTTCTGTAATTCAGTGTTCTCAGATGATTTCCAGCAACAGAGGAATGGTAGCACAGGTGTAAGTGGGAATGCACCATTCTGAAAAAAGGTATTATTTTGCCATGAGTGTTGGAGTCCTGTAGTCATTAAAGACTTCATGCTGTGTCTGCTACTGTGGGCAATACCTGGAATAGAAATAGTAATTTTTGCACAAATAGGAGAAAAGTGATGGCAATAGATGAAAATAGTAGAATAGTCCAGAGAAAAATGTGAGATTTTGGAACATTTCTTGTCCTTCCAAATGACCTGGACAAGGAATGAAGGAAATACCCTGGACTGACATAGCAACAGACCTAGTGCATCTTTCCATCCTTAATTTCCTGGATGTTGTGGTTTGACAGGGATGATGTGGTTGCAGTGTGACAGGACTTCTGCACAGACCTGCTGTAATGGCTCTGCTATGTGAAATGGAGCATATGTGCTATAAAATTGAGTATATGCTCATTCTACCTCCCCAAGCAAATCAGTGCTTGCCTGCACTTGAAATGCCTGGGTTTGTTTTATTAAAGGAACAGAAGCTGAGAAATTACAGTTGGCATTCTATGAAATCTTTTCCCTCTTTGTCCACAAAACTGGGAGTTGCTTTTTATTTCAGTTTCATAGCACAGTATCATTTATTTCGGCTTCACTACTTTCTCACAGCAGCAAATATATAAACTGGTGTTCAGTGGATTAATAGATAAAACAGGCTTCCTTTTTAATAACATACTGTTCTCAGCTTGAAAGTACTTATTGGTGGAACATCTGTGCTGAGTGCAACAGCTCTAACATGTATATTATGTGTACAGTAGTACAGTCCAGGCTCATGAAGGATTATTTGGAAAGTGTTCCCCAAATATATTACCCTGAGTGAGGCCCTTTGTTGATAAATGCTTCCAGCTACTATATGAGTATTCAAATAAAATAAAATTATTTTTATATGTCAGGGAAATAGCTGAAGCCCATCCATGAATGCCTGAAAGAGTAATGGTGTATTACCAGTGTCAAATAACAAGGATGTGACTTCTGATGCTCTTTCTCTATGCAGAAGAGTCCAAGCTTTATTTAAGAGTTAAATATTCAGAAAGTTGATCCCTGTACTTTTACTGGGGTATTAAATATACTTGGTAGTGTCAGAAAAATTGTATATCCTATATTGTTGGAATAAATAGAAAAATGAGCTAGTATTTTTCCATCTCAAAAAAAAAAAAAAAAAAAAAAACCAAACCAAAAACCAGATTCCAGGGCAGATTATGACTTTTAAAAGGAGGTTCACTGTGAATGGAAGAAAAGGAGCTGTGCCAGAGCAGGGTTCCCAGGAGAACTGTAGCTGAGTCAAGTTTCTTTTTCTGGAGACTACAGAGTTAAGAAGGTGAATAGGTGAGCACAAAATCTGATCACCCTCCACCCTAACACATTGCACTATGCATAAATTTGCCTCTGACCTGGGTTTCAGTTTGAGCTAATTACCCAGATTATCCTTCTATATAATCCATTGCAGTGCAGGAGAGGAGGAATTTGTAAATCCTAGGTGTGATACACATTGTTTTAATTAAAGTTTCAAGTAGAGATAAAAGTTCTATTTGGTTTGGAAAGCAGCCACAAGCAAAGTTTATTTGCTACTTCAGTGCAAAGTTGCGCTGCGAGCACAGACGGTGATTATCTTCACATTGACCATAAGGCACAAAAAACCATTGAGCCCACATAAAGGAAGAACCCTACTTGTGAAAAAATATGAAAATTTCAATTTATTAAGTCTATACATTGTAGTGTTTAATACAGAGTACTTCTCTGGGATTTTATAAGTATTGTAATATAATGAAACTACAAACCTGGTTTTATATATATATATATATATATATATATATATAACCAAGTTTGTATATATGTAATTCATATATATATGTATATATATATTGTATATGCATATATATATATATACACGTATATATATATATATATATATATAATATCATAGAACAGTTAGGGTTGGAAAGGACCTTAAGATCACCTAGGTCCAAACCCCCGGCCATGGGAAGCGACACTTCACACTAAACCATGCCACGCAAGGCTTCGTCCAACCTGGCCTTGAACACGGCCAGGGATGGAGTATTCACAGCTTCCTTGGGCAACCCATTCCAGTGCCTCACCACCCTAACAGGAAAGAATTTCTTCCTTATATCCAATCTAAATCCAATTCCAATCATGGAATGGTTTGAGTTGGAAGAGACCTACCACTACAGTCCCTGAAGAAGTGTCCCTCTCCAGCATCCTTGTAGCCCCCTTCACATACTGGGTGACCACCACCAGTGAGGCTCATTTTCCAGCATAAGCTATAACCAGGGTCTCCCAGTTTTCTAAATGGGCAAGACTGCAACAATAATGTGCACGTTTGTGCATTCCCAATGGAAATAAGCCTGCCATTAACTAAAACACACTTCTGGGGTAAGCTGCTGAGCAGTCAACACGCTGCAATACCCATTGTCTTAGCAACTACCTAGACACTGCTGGGGATGGTGGCAACAGCCCCATCCCTTCCCAAGCCAAGCCTCCTTTTAGAAGTGTTAGCATCTTTTCCAGGAGATGTGTAGATGCAGAGATATTTGGAGACTCACACTACAAACTTGACCTTCACAGCCCTGTGAAGGCAAGGAAGGGGACTCTGTCCTTGCTAGGAGAGTTCTGGGGTACCCAAGTCCCATGCAAAGATTCCCAGAAGCAGCAGCATCCCTTACCAATGACATTTATGCTTTGTCCAGGCCCAGTTCCTCTGGAGTGGAGATTCCCAATTCACTCAAAGTTGGTCTAAGCTCCTGGATAACGTAAGGATAGATTTCCTTGTGAGGTCCTGCCTTGTCCTAAAGGAAAAGGAATGGTGTTATTTCCACAGCAAGCTGCTGTACGGAGGTCAGGTTTGCAATCCAGATGAGTGGACTCAGGAGGACAGGAGATCACAGCCCAGCTCTGCCTAGGAAAAACAATGCATCTTGCTTGGATATCAGAGAAAAAACAGCACCCCTTGTGTAAGAGCATGTTACTGTCCCCACATTCTGATCAACTGAGTTGTCCCTTAGACGTTGGGGACAAAAAAAAGAGAGATAAGGAAAATACATGAAGATTCTTCCATCAGCCTCTAAAAACACTGAGAGTTTCAGTTCTACAGAAGAATGCAGAGAGCAGCAATAGCAAACACAGAGGCAAATGACTGCGGAGCACACTCTGCAGCAAGTGTACATAAGTCCTTGGGACAAAAAGGCAGCTGGAAGAGCAGAGCTGCTGGCTTCCAGGACTGAAACAGGACTCCTGCCTCCATGCTCACCCACTTGAACTCCCTGCTAAGTGAAGGCTGGACTCAGGTTTCAAGGTGCTGGTTTCTGCTGGGCTTCAAGGCTGTGCAGCTCAGCGCTCAGCCCTTTAGGAAGCTGGTAAACTGCCTCTGCCTGAGGGATTCCTGCTAATGCTTGTTTTAGAACTAGATGGGAGAAAAAGCCTTCACCCTTCCCACCAGAGGCAGCAGCAGGAAAGGAAAACACCAACCTAAGAACATCCTACCTGAAGCTGTGCTGCTCTCAAAACTTACCCAAGGCCCCAAGCACACGCACACGTGGAAGCTATGGACTCTGCCAATGGGAACTGGTGCCTTTCCTTGGCACCACTAAGAGCAAACCCAGGCAAACACTGTGCCCTGGGCACGGAGGGCGCCGCAGTGAGCCCGGAGCTGCCGTCCCACTCACCTTTACCACTTCTAAGATGCGGACAGCGGTGGCAAAGTCGTTTAACCGTCGGCATGCCCTCAGAGCCGCGTCGATGATCTTTGGTTCCGGAACCAGGTCATACCCCACAAGAGTGTTTATGCCTGCAAAACACCGAGAGGGACTTGGCATCAGCTCCTCACGCTATCAGAAGGAACCCACTGAGCGTTACTGTGCTCCACCTGATGAAGGGATTAAGTCTCACCACCGTTAGGAGCTGATGAGACTTTTCACTGCTATTCAGGGGACACACAAACAGCCCAGGGTTTTCTTTTGCTCTTCTCCCTACTCTACTACTGTAGATTCTAAGTTGATTTCATGAAATCCCGGTGAGCCAGTTTCATCCATGCTCCGCACAGGAGTCAGTGTCTGCACCACAGCACTTATGGAATCCCTAAGGAATACCAAATGACTTCATTCCTATAGATGTAATGAAAACTCAAACTCAAGCTGCTGGCTCCTCCCCTCCAAGGGAAGACAGCCCACACCTCATGCAGGTGATGCTGGAATGATCCCTCTGGCTGTTGTGCAAACATGTTTTTAAGCCCTAATTGGGGTAGTTTAATAGGAGCTGGCAACCAACAACAGAGACACCAGTCTGCATGAATTACGGCCAAGCCATTAGCTCAAAGGCCATATTCAAACGTGTGTGGTTATGCTGTAGGCAACAACTGAGCTCAGACGCACTTTCCTCAGAGCAAACATTTCTCTCCCTCCCACCCAGGTGCTGAAATGTGTGTTCCGGGGCACTAAAGCTCACAAAGCCTGACTCCCACCCTGTCATAGCCCTCATTCTGCATCCCTGCAACCTGCTCGTGTGAGCAGGTAAGCTGCCATTGCCTGATACAACAGGCTCAGAGCAAACAGCACAAGCACAGAGCAGCCTCAGCAGGATACATACAGGATTGCTGCATCTAACCCCAGTTTTACCTCTTCCTGCTCTCCAGGAGAAAGTCAAATCCATCTGTTATTCTTGGCCACTGAGCTGTTCTACCTACTCCGTGGTTACTTTCCCCTTTCCACTCAACTCACCTTTCCTGAGCTCCCAGGCATCAATATCTGGCTTGTTGAAATAGGTCACCCAGCGAGCATCAAACTCTTCATCTGACTCTTGTGACCCATGGGAGTAGCAGCGGGCGTGCAGCACAGCTGGAGGCAGAGAGGAAGAGACGTGGAGCAAACAGGAAGGAACTGCACTTTAGCCCTGACCAGGACATCAAAAGCCATAGAAAGAGGTGTTTCACTCACTGCAGTCAGTCTGGATCAGTCCTCAGCTGGGATATGCAATGGATGGATACAGCTTATTCAATATGGGTGGTTTGATTGGTGGCAAAGTGTGTGTTTTCTGACCTACATCAGGCTCCCAAAGTGTTCCCAAACCCTTTGGTTAGAGCAGGATTATTTAATGAGGGGAAACACCAGAGAAAAACCCTTCAGTATAACCAATGTTTCAGAGAAGTTTCCTGGGAGCCCTGTTTCTGCAGGACACAGGAATCTTCCCTCTTCCCAGAACCAAGGCAGCCAAAGAAACATCCCACACAGGTACTGCACCACCAAAATTGTTCTGCTCCCCGCTTTGATCCCTCTCAAAGCATCAGGACATGTCCACGGTGAGCTTGTCAGTGGCACTCCTTCAGAACTAAACCCCTACACCCTATCAGTTGCACCGCTACCCACTTCAGACAACACACTGCCTTACTCCTCCTGCTCCTGAAACTGCTCCACGATTGAGTCTGTAATCCAAGAAAAGCAGACTTCCCAACCAACTGATGGGTTTCCCAACCAGGCTGGTTTTGAGGGATGGCTCAATAGCAACGAACCTCTGCAGCTTTTGATTCCAGCACGAGTTCAGAGCTGACGAGGGCTTGTTTTAAAGAGGTTTTAGCACAAAACAACATGGGCCCAAATGTAACAGCTCTCAAGCAAAGGGACCAGAGTTATTCCTTCCAACTGGCTACTGAGGGGTAGGAGGAGGACAAAAGTCACTGCTATCTGTGCCTGTGCAAGATAAAACTCCCATGGCTGTAACTGCACTCGTATTTGATAATTCACAAAGCACAGAAGGGGATCCTACTCCAATGGACAAATGCCACTGATATGATTCTGAAGTCATTTCCTCCCTCAACACTGCTCTTCACCAAAATACCCTTTTTGGGGGGAGTTTTGCCTTTTTTTAACCCACAGAGGTTGGAGCAGTTTCCCCATAGGAACTAAACGCAGGGCACGGGCAGCTCCACCTGCAGCACAGTCATTCCCTGCAAGCTCCTGGCTGGAGACGCTTCCTTCCCTCCTGGTAATTCCACCCCACCAATGTTTGCAGAGAGGTCACACACTAGATATGACCTTGCCAGCGTGGAGCTGTGTTTCAGAGGAAGGCAGAGCTGACCGGGCACTCTTCCTTTCTCATCCTTGCCTGAACCCCTCATGCTGCCCAGCTACAAAGCTGTATCTATAGCAAGAAGCCTCCAAACCCAGCTGCTGGTTTGCAGCCTTCCCAGATACTCTTCTGCTCCGAGGAGTGCAGGGGCACAGGCACACTGTGAACCAGCAGCCTGGTTCTTGGTAAAGTACAATGGAAAGAACCTTAAGGAGCATCTTTAGTCTCCTGAAGTGACGGCCCAGCCAGCGCACAACACAGACTTCCATGTGGTTCAATGTTCCAGCCGTGGTTCTGGTTTCTGCAGTGCTTCCTAAGCCAGGGAAATGGGAAGATAAACCACACTGCATCTGGTTTCTCTCCATCACCAGGCAAGGGAAAGGCAAATTCAGGCCAAGCCAGAATTGTAACGTTCTTTTTGTGTTCTAGAAGGAGATTCCCCATCTCTGCCCAGCTCCAAAGCAGGTCCTTGACCCTGCTTTCTCCAAGAAAGCACATGCCCAGCAGAGCTCAGAGCAACAGAGCTCCTATGTACATGTTCAAATGCTGTTTGAGGGGAAACACTTTCTTTCCTAATCACAATAGCAAACCCTGCAGGGAAATAGAACATCTACTTTGAGGAGAGCCCAGAGTCACGTTCTCAGATGCCATGTTGAAGTCAAAACCCTAAAGTCTCCTTCCATGGAGCTCAACAAAACCATCCTCTTCAGTCCTAAACAAAGGAACAACTTGGTTCGGCTAAAAGGACGCTGAAGGAAAACACAACACAACACGCTCCAAGAACATGGATTATGGATTGCCAGGATGCGTTTTCCAACCTTTCCCCGGTTTATCTCCTATACTAACACTCACATCTACATCCGGGAGGCCGGGCGCTGTGATCCACCCTGGCAAAGCTGAGGCAGGAGCCAGCTGGAGCCTTGTGCTTCCCTGGGGTCCCTCAAGGTCACGGTCACACACAGGTGGGACTCACACCATGCCAACCCATCCACACGGACATTCCCACCTCGGGGAGGAAGCCAAGGGCAAGCTGTGTCTCCAGGGGTGTGCTTGCAAGAGAACTCCTCCGGCTTCGAGAGCACCAGAAGCCTAAAATCACCTGAAACCACACTTTAATGCTTCCCCCAGCGCCAGAACCCGGCCGCTTTCCCTGGCAACGAGCAGGGAATTAAAGCGCTCACCCGGAGGAGCACTCCTTTACATGAATTCCCTGGAAAAAGGCAGCGGTGTCAAGCGAGGCCTTTGTAATACAAGACCTTGGGTAAGAAGAGCTCGGAACCCGCTCCGTGTTAGCAAAGGTGCAGAGAAGGGAGGGCAGGAGCAGCCGGGGGCCTGCGGGAGCACAGAGGGGCACGGGGAGTTAATGGGGTTTTAATTAACACAGGGCTTTAAAGACGTGTCACAGGAACCCCAAGCACGAACCCCACAGCCACCATTTCGCCCTTTGCACTTTAAAGCCAGGCAGCAACACGGTCCCTGCGGCAAGTGCCCAACTCCCACACCCCACACACCCTCCCCCGAGCGCTTTAACCGCGATCCGTGCCCGTTAATCAGCTGTTAATTGAGTGGCACGGGCACCGTCTCCCCGCAGCCCGGGGATCCAGCTTCTCTTTCCCCATCAGCACCGAGGCCGCGATGCTTCTTTTCCTCCCTATCCCATCAATCGGGGTGTTGATGAGGGCAGCGGGAGGAAGCCGGGATAGGCCCGGCCCAGCGCCGGTCCCCGGGGCCGTGAGAGGCTCGGTGCCGGCCCCGGATGCGGAGGTCACCGCCGACCTCCGTCAATGTCACCTTCAGGAGAGGCCCGGCAAAGCGCCGCCGCCGCCCTCACTCCAGCTCCCGGGCAGGGGCCCGGCATCCTCCCCGTGCCGGTGAGGCCGGTACCGACGGGAGGTGGTTACCGGGGGCGGCAGCAGCGGGGCAGAGCCGGGCCCGGCGGGGCGGCGCGCACTAGGCCGCAGGCGCGGCCTGCCGTCGGGGGACAGCGGCGGGTCACCGCAAGGACACGGCGCCACCCGGGGACCGGCAGGGGAACCGCGGCGGGGCGCGGGGCCGGGTCCGCGGCGCGGGCGGGGTGCCGAGGGGGGAAGGTGTGAAGCAAGCGGGCGGCCGCTCACCTGCGGGGCCGACGGGCCTGCGGACGGCAGCTCGGAGGCCGGAGACGGCGCAGCGGCGGAGGAGCGCGGCGGCAGCCTGCATGGCGGCGGGGAGGCAGCACCGGGCGCCGCTCGCTCCTGCAGCGGGCACCGGACCGCGGGGCGGGCAGGACGGAGGCGGTGGTGACGGTGGCTCGGCGGGGACACGCCGCGCCGCACGCGTGACGGCGGGAAGCCGCAGGGGCGGAGCGGAGGGCGGGGGCTGCCGCCATTTTGTGGTGTGTGGGAGCCGGGCGGGAGGGGACAGCGGCGGGTGTGTGCCGCCATGGGCAGCCGGCGGCGTTCGGGGCTGTTTGTGTGGTAATACCGGCCCCGTTCACCCGGCCCGTGACCGCGGGTGCCGGGTGCCGTGCTCGCTGCGCTGCCAGCCCTCACACCCGGGATCGGTTCGCTGTGAGGGGAAGATGGGGCGCAGCGCGGCTCTGGGTGGCCCCATCCGCTGTCACCTCGTTGTCCCCGAACCTAGCCCCTGGCTGCCCTCAGCCTCCATTGCCCCGTGTTCCCGTCGCTGCTGGGCTCAACATCGCCCCAGAGGCGGTTGGGGCTGAGCCTGTCTCTGCCGCTCCGATCCTCGCCGTGTCCCCCCGGGAGCCGTGGAGCCGGCTGGCACCGCGCTGTTCAAACGGCGCTCCTTTCGGGTTACGGGCTCTGTCAACCGCCGGGTCCGCAGGCAGAGAATGAAGAGGACGGGATCCCCTGCGAGCCCGGAACCGCCTGCGTGTAAAATCGATCCGACCCAGAGTTCGCACGTTAACAAATAACGGGGGTGGGTGATCGATCGATCCCTGCCCTGGCTGGGAGCAGTGCGAGCCGCAGCGGAGCAGGGAGGGCAGGGGAAGTGAGGGGCTCCCGCAGGCTTTAGGCTCCCTTTCCAGGTGTTATTCATTATCCCGGTTTTTCAATACATTCGGGATAGGAGCCTGTGCTTGGGGGGAGCAGAGCGGTGAACCTGAACGGTGTCTGCGCCGAGGAGCTCGGAGCCCAAAGCAGCCCCGACCCCACCAAAACCCATTATAAGGAATTACAATAGAAATTAACATTCAGCAGCCCAGCGGCGGAGAGGTGAAGGGAATGGCTCTGCGGCAGGGGAGATAAGCGGGAGCCTGCGGAGGGAGATAACAAGGTCATTGCCAAACAAAACAGACCCCTGCTTCCTCCTCCTAGCTCCCCTCATCTCCTTTCGTTCCCGTTCCCAGCCGAGCAAGCCCTGGACAAAAGGGGATGCTCAGCGGCATCGCTCCCGGTTGGTGTTTAGGAAGGGTGTGCTCGTAATGCCAATGTCATTCACCCCTACCCGCAGCTCCAGGCTGCTCCCAGAGCACACAGGAGGCCCCGATCCCATTCCACCATGGCTCAGCTGGGATCCTCTCGTCCTGGATCGGCAGCAGCCCTCGCTGTGCTGATCCGTGCCGTGCCCAGCAGCCAAGGGCGATCCGCTATGTTTTCCCATAGACATATTCCAGCTATTTCCAAAGAGCTTTTATTTTCCATACACCTCCCTTTACCCCTGGAAGCAGCAGGGACGTTGCTCCAAAACCCTTTCCCACAACCCCAACACCTCCCAGTCCCGGCAACTGCATCCAGCCATAAGCACTCCCGATGGGCGCTTCACCCCCCAGCTCCATGCGGACACCTCCGGGAGAGCAAAGACCCGAACATCCGATGTGGGAAGCAGAGGCAGGAGGAGGAGGGCTGGTTTGTTTTCCTGTGCTGTCCCGTCTCCTCGTTTGTGTGCTTCATTTAGGATGAATCGCGGCACCGCAGGGTGCTGAGCCCGGCATCCATAACCCTGACAGCTCCTCAGCGGGTGTAATTGCAGCAGTTCCGATGATGAAGGTGTTACTCCAGCGAGCTTGGGGCCAAAGCGTCTTCCTGATGGCTGAGACATAGCAACGGGGAGTGAGGATGTGCCCGGCCCGGGCACCTCGCTCTGAAAGGCATCGGCACCCATGGGAGGAACGCGGCTGGAGGTGGGTGGCATTATCCCTATGGGGTCATCAATACACCCTCAGCCCGTCACGGAAAGCGGGTGCATTTAACCCTTTAACCCTCACCCCAGATGTGAGGACAAGCGGCTACACCTTGGAGGGAGCCTGCAGCACGCTGGTGACCCCAAAGCAAGGCTTCACACTGCCTTTGTCCACCACAAAGCACCTAAAACTCCTCCAGCACACCATCTGCCCGGCGTGGGGCTGGTCGGGGCGGGAGGTGGTGCTCAGTGGTGATGATCTGCAGGGTTGTCGGTGCTCCCCGAGCCCCTCGGGCCATCGGGTACCTGTACCTGCGGCTTCTTGGTGAGCAGCTCCTCGCAGGGAGGTGGCAGGGGCCGCTTCAGCCCCTTGCTGGAGGAGCTGGATGTGTCTTCTCCCGCCTGGCCGAGCTGCGGCTCCAGCCCGTGCCGGGGCTCCGGGGGCTGGTAACCGGTCTGGTTGGGATCCAGGGGGTCCCGGGAGAGCAGGATGCAGATGGAGGGGACGTTCTTGTGGACGGTCAGGTTCCGTGCCCCGCCGTCGGGCAGCGGGTCCTGGTTCTCCCAGACTTCCAGCAGGGTTTTGTAGCGCACCTTGGTGACCTGGTGCAGCCCTCCCAGCTTCCGCTTCATGATCTCCACGCAGGTGATGGTCTTGGTGACAGCCCTGCCGCAGCCGCTGAAGACGATCTGCCGCCTGCCCTTCAGCTCCATCTGGGCCATGGCGAAGTTCATCAGGTTCCTGATCTTGCTGCCCTCCTTCACTTTCATCTCCACCACGTCCGGCGGCAGGTCGGCGAAGGGCAATGGGATCTCCTCCTCCGACGTCCTCACCTTTCGGAAGTTCTCCATCCTGGACTGGGTGCCGGGCTTGGCTCTCCCTCCTTCAGCAGCCATCCGTCACCCCTTCCCGGTGGATCTGCTCAGGCTCCTAGCCCCCCCGGGACCATGGCAGGGCTCCGCTGCCCTCCAGCCCAGCCTGCAGCAGGGCCGAGTTTAACCCTGTACCGCCGGGACCACCAGCCCCTTCCCCTCTCCTGGCCGGGGCTGGCTGCGGAGGAGCCGGTGGCCGTGCCGGAGGCTTTTCCCTGGGGATACGGAGCTGCAGGGCTCCCTGAGTGCCCCCGTTTGCTCCCAGCCAGCCCCGGCTCTCGGTGATGCCGCTCCGCTCCCACTGCAGCACTTGCTTCTGCTGCTCTTTGCTTCATTCTGGACTTCAGCAGAGCCCCCAGAGCTGTTCTGTGTAATTAGCAGATCCTCCCCCTCGCCCTCCCCTCCTCTGCCTCCTCCTCCCCTCGCTCAGCCTCCCATCCCAGCACCCAGCTCCTGCCTTCATCCCTGCCCCGCACCGAGAGCCCGGGAAGGCGAAGGGGAGCCCAGTCCCTCGCCGGGAGCATGCAGGCAGGGAGTAGCAGGCAGGGAAGGAGGAAGGGCAGAGGGAGAAGCTCAGTCTTTGCTTTCATGATGTTCCCGGAGTCCTGCCCCCTTAAAGAGAACCTGGTCCCTTCTCTCCACGCTTCCTCCTCTCAAGGGCGGGCTGGCTGCTAACTACAAGTGTCAGCACACTGCGGGCAGCTGGCCTGTCTGCCTGCCCTCTCTCCTGCAGTATTCCCAGAAGGATGGGAAGTCCCGGCCACGCTGTGCCCAGGGATGGCACGGAGATGGCAGCAGGTACTTCGGGAAGTCCTCTGGAGCCTGAGCTCAACCTTTATTAGCCATCAGAGAAGCTATTGGGAGAAATCCTGGTGGATGGCATTTCTCTCCCTCCTCCTTCCCCTGTCCCTTCTCACCTCCATGTCCCCAGCGAGGAGTCAGCATCACATTGGCTGGGTACGTCCCAGAGATACCTGTCACAGGCCAGGAGAGCTCCCCTTTCTGCTCCCAATCCATTCCTCAGGCAGAGGCGCTGCCCCTGCCCCGGCTCCCCTCTGCCTGCCCCTGTCACCTGCCTGTCCCCTGCGTGCCCCATGGCCCTGGGGATCATTGCACAGTGGAAAGACACGCTGAGTATTGCCTTGCAGTCAAATCTTACCAGCCTCTGGATTGTTTTCACTCTGAGCAGGGCTTGAAAAATACATAAATAAATCAACCTATCCATGGCAGTGCAGTGAGGGCTGTGGCAGGGCAGGATGCAGCCATCTCTGTGGTCCCCAGAGCATCTTCCTGGAGTACTGCTGCCCTACATGGGGGTCCAGTGGGCGATGGGGGACAGCACCGTTGTGTCATCCACCTGGGATGGGATGCTTCAGGGAAACCCAAGCATCTCTTCCTGACCCAGCTAATACAGAGGGGGAAACTGAGGCAGGACACCCCAGCACCAGATTCCAGCTTGGAACATCCCTCAAGTCCGTGTCATCGTCCCACCCTCCCGATGCATGCCTAGTTGCTGTGCTTCCACCATGAATCCCTTGTTCCCAGCAGATGAAACAACATCATTTCTCCCCTTTTCCGCTCGATGGCTCTTTATGGCATCTCTGCAGCAGGCGCTTGGCTCCTTCGTTGAGCAGGCAGGGATGGATTAAGCATACTGGGAAATTGCTGCCTTCAAAAGATGCAGGGAAAACAACCAGGGAGGGTTTCAGCAACATCCACAGAGCGTGTGTGAAGTCAGGGAGCTGAGATATCCCACAGGATTTGCACAGGAGGGGGTTGTGGCCACCAAAAGCACCAGGTGACCTGGATAGAACCCAGTGCTGCATGAAACCTCCAGCCCTTCTTTCCTGGCCCAGGCCCAGCTCCTGCCTCCTGTGGCCCATTTTCCATGGTGTGGGGCACCTTCCCCCATTGCATCTAATTGCTGCTTCACAAAACTCTGTTCAGTGGAGCCTTGGAAATGGAGGCGGAGGAGGTGAAATCACAGCAAAGCCTTTCTGCAGCCCCCAAAGGGGCACTGATGGCAGGGTCTTGCTTTTCCTCTGCAGCGCCTGACATGTAAATGCAATTCATTATTAGCAACTCCATTGCTAATTACCATCTGAAGCCATTCATTAGCCTGTCAGCTTGTTTGGTGGAGGACAACAGAGTGGATGGGCTGTTCCAAGCAAAGGAATAGCTGAAATAAGCTCAGCAGCAGCAAGCAGCGGGGTGGGAGAGGAGGGAGAGCAGGGACAGGGGGGGATAAAGGCACAGACAACTCCAGCCATGGGGAGAAGCAGGAAAGAAACACTGGGAAACAGGGTGCAGAGTCATTTAAAATGGAGATGAGGCAAAAGGTAAAGAGGAATGAAGGAAAGATAGGAATAAAGCAATTATACCCTCTCTGTCCTCTCTGAGCATCTACGCCAGTCACAGTGGGAGCCAGGGACTGATTTCTTCCTCCCTTTCCCCATTGTAGTGTTTCTCTGAGCATCCCACAGGGCTGGGGGTCCCCTTTCCCTGCAGGACCCTCTTGCCACAAGAGGTTTGAGCTTGGAAGGGCCATCTATCAGAGGATCCAGAGATGGAGGCTGACAAGGATGGGATGGAGGGGGCTGCATGGAGCCAGAGCTAACACCAGCCCCAACCAAGCCTGTGCAAGGGGGGAAAGCACCCAGAAACACCTTCCTAATGGTGAGAAGAGGGCAGCTGGAGAGGAGCAGTAACCCAAGCCCTTGTCCCTCACCTGCCCTCTCTATATTTTCTTTCACCCGAGGCTCCTTGCATTGGAGCGGGTCGGAAAGTGGGAGCATCCGATACAAGGAAAGTCTGGGTGCCGCCGGCCATCTCTGCGTCACATCGGCCCGGCTCAGGTCTCTGCTGCTCATCACGTTGCACCCGGCGGCAGGCTGGAGCCTGAGCTGATGCAGCCCTGGGGTGCTCCATCGGAACCACGGCTGGGACCTGCTGCTCCCCAGCACCAGAACCCTGAGGATGTGATCCCAAAGGGCAGGGGCTGCTTTGGGGTGCCAGGAGCACCTTGGGGTGGCTTCAGCTCTTTGCAAGCGAAGGCAGCAGAAGATCCTCCTTTATTCCTAAAGGGAAAAGCAGTAGAGCTCAAGATAATCCTCCTTCTGAGTAAGCAGACAGTTTAAAAAGGAGAAAACAAACCTTTCATAGGATAAATCCCTTTGCAAAGCTATAGCCCAATAGGTAGGATAATGCTATAAGGGCCCTGAGGGTGTTAATAAACCCTAATGGTCCTGAACAGCCACACCTGGAACACCCTTCCCGTCCTGCCCATGGCCCAGGAACTCCATTTAAGCTCAGCCCAGGGGCTTTAGGTCTGGTCTGAGCTATGTTACAGTTGGTCTCTAAGTGAGATGCAGTAATCCTCGTGTCTGGGTTGGGCTCCATGGACCTCACCTGCAGATTGATCTCATGGCTTGGCTTTGAGCCTGCCTAGATTCTGACTGACCTGGACTCTCAGTTGAACCTGAGCAGCTGCTCAGGTAGTGTGGGGTGGGCACTGGGATGTCCCCTTGCTTCTCCAGTTGTCCCCCAGGACCAAAGGGAGGACACAGCTCTTCCTGTAAAGCCTGCAGGCAGATGCAGATGTGGTGGGCAAGGAACAGCTCTGGCACCGGCCATCCCCAAATGAATGAGTGGGGAAGGTGGACCATCCCTGGCAGTGTTCAAGGCCAGGTTGGATGAAGCCTTGGGTGGCATGGTTT
>JBCJKH010078758.1:0-31438 GCA_039877255.1 Loriculus beryllinus
ATCATCTTAGGTGTCCTTTTCCAGCCTGTCCACATCTTTTCTGTATAGCAGTGATCAAAACTGCACACAGTATTCCTGGTGTGGCCTGACAAGAGCCAAGTAGAGTGGGACAATGACATTTTTATCTCTGCTAGTGATGCCCTTGTTGATGGAACCCATATGTGTGTGTCTAGGGCATGTTATAGGCTAGATAGATAGATGCACAGACAGGTAAGATGTATATCAGCAGCATATCATGAGTGATAGGCAAGCAGCAGAGCAATGGCTCTTGTCTTAGCTCTGGGATCTTTTGCTGTCCTTTCAAAGTAGATGTGAGTATAAACTTACGGGACCTCAGCTTTTCTCATCCAGCCCACAGAGACAGGGCAGTCAGTTGCAGTAAGGTAATTATGGATTATCTGCATTGAATCAAGGGGTTGAATTAGGTTTCACTCAGAAATTTCCTGAATTGCCTCCTTTGTGGTATTTTGTATGTGTCTGCTTGCTTAGCTGTGAAGTTGGCTTCTTAGGGTAGGAGCTAAGCATCTTCTTAGAGTTAGTTCCACACAGTGGGTTATTGCCAGGGCTGCAGTCATTTGCATCTCATCCTGAAAATTTCAAAGAACAAAGAGCCCCTTCCAGATACATCTGTGTCTTGGAGTCACAGGGCTGGTACAGATGATGCATCTTTAGGGATGTCATACACATAAAAAGTGGGTAACTTACAATGTGAAATGCACAAACTCAAATCCCAGCTGTGGGAAGCTGAACACCAGTTTGCCTTGCCAGAGACCGGTGATTGAGCAAGAAGCAGCAGTTTGACAACACAAAATCACTGGTGAACTCCAGGAGCTCAGTGGGGTGGCAGAATGCAGTGACTCAAACACACAGCCACATCCCTCATTGAACGGTTTTTACATTTCTTTAGATGTCGGGGTTCCGACAGCGTTTTCATGCTTTTTCTTAAGGCAAAAGTATGTGCTTGTGAAATTGTGAAACTGATGTGTTATTTTGTATCTGTTAAAAACAAATGTATTTAAAGCTAAAGAGCCGTTATTGTGCGGGGTTTTCTCTCAAACTGGTGCATACACTTTACATCAGGGACCTACTATACATAACAAATATCAGTGATACAGTTACTGTAAAACCAGATACACACCTTTTACTGTAATGATAACTTTAAAAACCTTGCACTGTAATGGTTACTATTAAAAAAAAAAAAAAAAGAACAAAAAACAAAAAAACCCTCTTGTCAGAACCAATTTTGTATCTTTGATTATATCTGAAATTTTAGCATTTTTGTATATTTACCATATCAACGATAGCATCCTCCATGGTTAATTTCCGGGTTCTGCTTCCTTTCTGTCTAGTCAAACACATGCATTGCTACATGTTGATGGGCAGGGCATGGCCATGGGAATCGAGTAGGTCACCTGCAGCTCTTGTTCAGAGACATAACACCTGAACAAGCTGAGTAGAAGGAAAAGTAAAGACCCCAAACCACATGGATGGTTTCAGATGCTGTTCAGAGTTCCAGCTACCCCAATTGTATGACCAACAGAACCAGTGAGCGACTCCCGAGTCATTTCTTTATCCTGGCGTTGTTCTGGCCACGGTGGCTGTCCAGCTCCATCACACAGCAATGCATTGCGAGTAGGTAGGAAATCCAAACCAACGAGATAACTTTGCAATCACTAAGTTTATTGATGTTTTGTTTTCTCCCCCTTTTTAAACATTTTTTTAAATGAGATGTATTTGGAATCAGCATGGTGTTGCAATTCTTTCTATTTTTAAATACTGATACATTCTGTGTGTAAAGTCTTGTTTCTTAGCTAAGAGAATCTTAAATGTGGAGCTGAGTTAGAACCATTTTTTTTTCCTTGTTGTACTGTGATTTGGGAATTATTTTGATATAATCCTTTAATTTGGTAGAAGATTTCCCACACCTTCTCCCTCCTTCCTATCATCATTTCATGTTTTTTACAAAACTGAAAAAAACAAACAAACAAAGGAACAAATAATCTTTTTTTCTCTATTTAGGCTGTGTAATGTTGTGTTGTCCAGATTCTGTATAAAAATATGTATATGATGTATCTGATATTTGGCAGTGAACGGCTGCAACTTTAACCAATATAATTAACAAAGAAATGCATAATGTTGGTGTTTTAAAAAGTAAAAAAAAAAAAACCTAGTTAAGATGTTTGTGTAAACTTGCATGGTTTAAAATGTACTTAGTGCATTGAGAAATGTTGTTAGGGTCCTAAGTGAAAGGCTGGTTTACTTTTTGATTCTAATGGTGATTGGTTTGTTGATCAGAATATCCCCTATACTGTATGTCTTAGTTTATTTAGCATATTTATTTTTTTTTTTCTCAAGATCTAGCATAGTGTTATCTATTTATATGTAATACTGTTCCTTAAAACCAGGTTGTGGAAACTGCGTTTCGTCCAGCAAAATGATGTTTTGCATCATGTTGTGCTTCAGTTGTGATTCAGTTGCTTTCCATTTGATTTGCTGTGAAGTCCAGGTTTGACTTTCCTTTGGGATCTTACTTGACGGCAGGGAGATGCTAGAGGCCAGGCTGTGAGTGCCACTGGGACAGGGAGGACCCAAGTGGCTTGCTCCAGCTGGAAACCAGGACATCAGTGTCAGGCCTGGCAGTTTCTGACAATGGAGGGGTATGAGGGCAGGATTTGGTCCCTCCTTAACGAATGAAGGCTGGGCTTTTCCTCTGAGCAGCACACGTTTTATCAGGATCACAGTGAGCATCCCCTGGGGTTTCTCCCAGCTCTCTAATGGATGAATTTGGCTTTTAGTGGCAGCCACCTAACACTACTGAAATAACTGGGTACCGGCAACAGAGTGTGGACAACCAACCCTTGCCACCATGAGAAACACAGTGAATCGTCAGCATTCGCAATAAGATCCATGCTCCCTTCCAGAAGCACAAACCTGCCATGTTCAACCCTGCAGAGCTGAATCTGGCTGATGGATGTGATGAGAGCTAGGACCAAACATACTAACGGGGACCACACAGGCAATGGCTACGGTTCATTTTCACATCTCCTGCCCTACCACACCTCTTACCAGTCTTCCCCAAGCTTTGCTTCTGCTGAACCACCAGAATGGGGACATTTCCAAGCCTCCAGCAGGAACTGCACCAACACTATCAAAAGTTACTGGATTTAGTGACCATTAATGGCTCCTGGGATTCTCCTTTGCTACTCAATGCAGATACATTCTTGTCTCAATGCCTGAAAAGTCTCCAGTGGCCTTTCCAAAAATAAGAGAGAGCTAGACTTAGATACGTAGAGCTATCCGATTTCTTCATTTTCTTCATCCCAGAGGGTCTTAAAGGGCTTTTCCAGCATAAAACGATCTTATTCGTACAGCCTGTAAAGTGGCAAAGCACTGTTACTCACCTGCAGCCACCTCTGGGGTGAACCTGCCTGACGTGTCAGCTCACAACACCTATATGCAACAGTCTAGTGTAAGAAGTGTGGATCGTGCCACTG
Source organism: Loriculus beryllinus (assembly GCA_039877255.1). Lineage (NCBI taxonomy): Eukaryota > Metazoa > Chordata > Aves > Psittaciformes > Psittacidae > Loriculus > Loriculus beryllinus. Next base: position 3,495 of record JBCJKH010078758.1, read on the forward strand.
GGAGAACTTAGCAAAAGTATATTTTGTTTTCCTTTTCGGGGCAGTTCATCTCTTCTTTTCTGTCTTCACACAATGTCGGGCAATGATCTGTCCAAGTACCCTAAACTTTTCCAGTTTGCTTTCATCAGCTTTTTCTTTCCTAAAAGCTTTTAAAATGCTCTTTTTGCACAGGAGAACAGGGAACAAATCTGCCCCTCCTCTGCTCCGGAAATAAAACAACTCCATTCCTTTCTCTTTCCTTGCCTCCCTTCTTTATACAAAGCTATCGGCCAATTAACTTTTTGTTTTCTCTGATCTCCACTACTTCCTTTAAAACACAGTTACAGTCTGATTTTGCTGCTTGATGTTCTGATTTTAATCCAGACAGAAATAAACAGCCTGACGTTAGGCTCTGGCAGGAATCCTTGCTTGGCATGCAGATATATGCACTGTCCTGTGGCCAAATTACACAGCTTGGTGGATGCCGGCTTGTGGCCTTGATGCTGACTACAAATCCTGTGATTTGTTGCAGGATTGGCTGCATCTCTGAAAAACTGCTCGTGGCGGTCGTCTCCCCAGCTTGGTAAGCTTTATTCTTACTCTTCCAGATCCAGAGTTTCTCCAGTAAAACAGTGGAAATGCCCAAATCACATATGGTGTGTCATGGTGTGATGCTCAGTGGGTCTTTCTCTTTAAGAGGGATTCAGTCAATTCTGAATCCTAATTCTTTATATAGAAAAGCTGCTGCTGAAATCAAGTTTTGCTTTCAAATGCTGTGAGATCAATACTTCAGAGTCCACAAGACTGTATGTGAATTATCCTCAAATGGAGGACATTAGTATTCCAGCCCTTGCAAGAGTCCTTCTTAATAGCCAAGATTTGCTTCTGCAAAGTTGGCCTCCTGTATCTCCAACATGTCTGGGAGGAGGAGCTGTGCCCTATTAGAAAAGAGCTTATCCTTTGACAGATGCAATCTGGACATATGCTCATGTCCTTGGCCTATCTGCCTCTTTGTGGCCCCGCATATATCAAGGGGAAGCTGGCTTTTAGCGCAGCATCCTGCAGAGAGTCAGCCTCCAATGGAGAGTCCTCCTCGCCTGTCTCAAAGCCAGCATGAAAATGTTTTCATTTGAGCAATTAACCATACATCTGATGTAAATTACCAGAGTCCCACAGAAATAACTGGAGCTGTGCACCAGCCAACAGCATAGCACAAGTCTCTTCCAGCTGCCAGAAAGATGTTCATCTTCTAGTTGTCCACCAAGCTTTGATTTGCTCAATGGGAGCATGTTTTGGGGTTAGATAAAAATCCTCTTAAAAAACATTACACTGGATTACAAACTGGGCACACTGCTTTGCTCACCCTCTAACCACATCATCACTACAATCTCTCTGTATAGAGAGACTTTCCCTTCCCTGCCTCTAAGAAGAACAAATCCCATGACCAGCTTTAATTTCCATCCTTGAAACCAAATAAAATAAAAAGCCTCAAGCTCTAAACCCTGAAAATATTCAGCAAAGTAAAGGCGAGGCTGAGATTTTGCAAGCCAGAACTGTGGATTTATGCAGGACTTTACATGACTGTTTTATTTCCAACGCAATAAAGAATAACCAACTTATTGTAGCAAACAATGCACCAGGTGCTATCTCCCAAAACCTTCTGCATGGGACAGTCTGCCCTGTATTTTCTCTGCCTAGTAGCACTTTGCAGAATGTTGGAAGGGAAAATATTCCCTTTTCCTCTGTCCCAGCAGGGGCAGATTGCAAACAGGGAACACTATTTGGCTTTATATATGTTTTTCTTTCTTTTTCTTTCTCTTTTTCTTTATTCTTTCTTTTTCCTTCCTTCTTTCCTTGTTTTCACCCTTCCTTCTTTCCATCCTTCCACCGTTCCTTCCCTCAATTTGTCTCTCTTTCTTTACATTTATCTCTTTCTCCTCTCAGTCTCTTTCTCACATTCTCCTTCTTTGTCTTTCTCCCTTTCCTTCTTTCTTTCCTTCCTTCCTTCCCCCCCTTTTTCTTTCCTGTGGGATGATGTTGTAGAGGGTTCACTGGAAGCCACTGGATATGTGAAAGCAAATCCCTTTGGTGTTTCCATCATAGTTTCAAGTTCAGTTGAGGGTGTTCTTGTGAAAAGCCCACATACGTCCCTTTGAAGCTACTTTTTAGTTGTGCTATTGTTCATGTCCCCCTCCTAGTTGGGTTTCTTACCTCTTCTGGATTATGTCTTTAATAGGTGTTATGCCCAGTGTCCCTTTTTGACCTTTAACAAACTGAACCCTGGATTTCAACCAGGAAAATAAATGTGGATATGCCGTCCCAGGAGCTCACTGGTCTCCCACCTTCCAGCAAACAGCCACCTGTCTTCTTCTTCAGAGAGGAAATGCTGTTCAGAGCAACACACTGGCGTCAAGGATCCTTGGATCCTCATTGTAGCTTTTCCTCACACTTGCTCTCTGCTTCATCTATGCGTGCCTCAGTTCACTCACCCAGGTATAATAATATCTACCTCACAGGGGTGTTGTGAGGCTCTGTTACTGAGACCCTTGTCTGGAAGGTGGGGTAGAAATGCCCACCATTCATAGATTAGCTCATCAGAATTCCCTGTACAAACTCTTTCTTGAGACATCAGTGTTGGCAGAAGTCAATGAATTTTATTCATCGCTTTCAGTGAATGCCAAGGTTTAGGGCAGGAAAGGCTGGATATGACATGTGGAGGAGATCAGATATGGGAAATTCTGCTCTTACTCTGAGACAGATGAAGTTACAGACACAACCATGGACAAAGGGGGGTTTGCCCTACTGTCCCAAGTCTCCAACAACCACTTAATCAACCTCTTTGCCATCATGAACTCTCAGTCTTTGGATGGGGAAATCTCACTGGAGAATTATGCACATGCACACTGTGGCAGTGTATGAGATGCCAGTGCTTTCTGTGACATAGTCCAGGCTGTCCTACAGGAACACCCAAGGAAATGTTTGCTGGTTGCTATTTGAGAGGATGTGCAAAGAAAAGTAATTTTTAAATCATTTATCTGCTTTGCTCGGAGTTTAGCACCTAAATACACAGAGACAGACTCTTCTTGACCATACACACTTCAGTCAATGGATTCGGGCCCTAGCAGACAGGATTTATGACATGAATCCCAATAACTGGCACTGGAGGAGGAAAACATAGCCTACCCCATAGTCAGTGAAGGATGCTATTATATCCCAAGCTTCATCTTAACCAGAGTGAACGGTTAACAGAATGAAAAACATTCTGTCCAAGTGCAGGGATTTCTGCTACTTCCTTCGAGAAAGTCAGTCACCAAAGGACCTTCATTGAGGTGCGCTTTTGAAAGCAAAAACACCAAAAAGTGAAAATTAGACTCCCAGAGGTGGAAATGGAGGCCACAAAAGACCGTTCTTGTCTACCACATGGATCTGGTTAAGGGAAAACTGTAAGATGAATTAACTTCTCTCACCCACAATTGTACATGGAAATTCTTGGAGCAGCTTCAAGTGGGTCCCTCTCACTGACAAGCAGAGCTCAGAGAACTTCTGCTTCATTTGCCTTTGAAAACTGAGTCACAAACTCAAAAACACAGAAGGGCAGAAATTTAGATATGGGGAATCAGGTTTTCTGTGCAAGAAAGTTAGAGAGGAAAGAACTATTCCATCCCTTAAGAATTTTTGCGAATTTGTTTTTCCAGCCTGCATGGAAACCTCAAGGCTAACAGCAAACATGAAACAAAAATATGCAAAACAATGCATATGCCAACAAAACCAGTTCTGGTATCTCGGAGGGAGATTGTTTTGATCTGTCCCTGTTTGCAGCCTCCTTTTATATGTATGTATATATATATAAATTACCCTGCATTTTCAAATTTAAATTGAAAGAAATTGTTCTCAAATGAAAAAAAAAAATGACTGAGAAGACATCGAGAGCCTCACATCACATCCTTCATTTCCCCATGCCTGTGGTATTTTTCAACAGGAAACTTCCTGAAGCTGGCATTTTCCAAGTTCTAACTGTGACACTCTGGCTTTTTGTGGGGGCAAGGGAAAACTGTTTTTCCAAACAATACCCTTCACATCCCTTGACCCTCATGGCTACACATCCCAAACCTTACAGGGTTCTCTTTGCAATGGGATTGCCTTTGATATGGAGCCTGCTCCTCAGCAGTGTTCAGCACATTGCAAACGTTTTGTGCCACGAGTTCTTCCCTCATGGGATGGGAATAACCGGCAATCCAAGAGGAGTTAAATCCCCATCAGCCTGCAGAGCACCAAGAAGAGCACAGGCAGCACTGGCTCAAGTCCTGCGTCCAGCCAAGCCAGGATGGGGCTGTACTTCCTTTCTAAAGAGGTAAAATCTTCTACCACCTTATAAGCAAAGAAAGAAGATCCACTCTTCAGTTTATGCAGTTTGTTTGCAGCAATACAACCCAGGATCCATACCAAATATTAAGAAACAGAAGTTGGCAGGAAGATTCTCTTTAATAATATTTTTAATGTAACTGTGTTTTTTCCCCATTTTTGGTTGAATCTTGAAAAGTTCCTGGAATACTGAAATTCTGAAGAAGTCACCATTTTCCAACAAGGAGGTCCACCATTCTGTGATTCGATGACATGATTCTGTACTCTCCCATCATGCCCCAAGCAGCACCCTGTTCATTGCCCCAGAATGATAAGCACATGGTAGAGGTTAGAGGGACCACAACAGCCCATGGCTACAGTGACGAAGAAATAAGCACACTGGTGAGACTAAAGCACATGGTGAAACTAAAGCAAGCACATGGTGAGACTAAAGCACATGAACCAGCCTGCTCCGTGATCCTGATAAAACCTGCTGTCTGTGAGTGAATTCCCCACTGCCTCTTCTCAAAGGTCCCAAACCCACATTCACACTGCACTCTCCTTCCTTCCCACTCTGCAAGTTCTTGCCTAGACATCACCCCCCTCTCCCAGGCCAGGTTTACCCCAGTATATTCTGCTTAGCACAGCTCTTGCCTTCACCACAAGCGAGATTCTCTGCAGAAGGTTCCTATGTGCCAAGGAGTGATTTTCCCAGGAACATAAATACCCTTGGGAGCTGCAGGAGAGCCTGGAATGGCCTGTGTCAGCAAACAGGCTGATCTGCAAGCCCATGTTTGGCAGATTTTTGCAGGAGGAGCAGATCAGCTTGGCTTATCATGGCAAAAGCTGTTTCGTTAGACCTGGCCAACACGCCAAGAGCTTTGCATCAGATCTGGGCTTGTGCACTTGCCTCTTCCTTGTCCCATTTGTACGCTTTGATTTCTGAGCTGGTTTTTGCACTGTCGGGAATTTTTTCAACCGTGTTCATTGTAGTCAGCTGCATAATGTTTGTTAGGCCTCTCCACCAAGCTCTTTAAATGAACGTCAGTGGCTGTCTTCCCTTGGACAATAATGAATGTATATATCGTAAGTGCAGACTATACAGAAAAGTGGCTAAGTCAAGGATCAGAGGGTTTTGTAAAGCCTGTTTATTTTTTTAAATAAGTTCGAGCATTTATATTTTACCACCATTTACGTGGTTTTGGGGAACCCAGATTGTGTCAAGATCTCATGCCAAAACAAGCCAAAAGTTGTTTGATTTCAACCTTTTCGTCCATGAATCATGTTTTAAATGATACTTTGTCATTTTAAATGTTTTATTGAAACATGTACTGATGAAAAAACAGACAAAATGTCATCTTGACAAAAGATTTATACATGAATCAGAAAGTATTTATTTCAATTTTGTACCTTTCCATTTTAATACATTATAATGTATTGACTCAACTGAGATAATATAAACAGTTCATTTTAATAACATGTTTGCAGTGTGCTGTGTCTTTTTATTCTTTCCTTTCCACTCCATGCTGGACACAGAACCTATAAAACCAAAAGCAGATCTGCAACATTTCAGATCCTGGCAACCCTGAGTGTGTTTAAAACAAGAGCAAGAGTATGCCTTTAGCGGAATGCTTAGGAAAACCAAATGGGCACTGGGTAAAACCACAGGATGAGGTAGAATGAGAGAGCAGAAGACCTGGGGTAAGGATGGTCCAGAGTTAGAGTAACTACCATGCAGCTGAAAATCTAATTGCCTGCTGCTGGCTCCAGGAGATGTGACCTCCCTGTGGAGTGCCCAGATAGGAGATGGCTCAACTACACCATGTCTTCTGTGTGCACCACTGCAAGGGAGGGAGTTTGCATCCTCTGGCAGTGGTTTGGTTCCTGCACTGAGGCTCCCAGGTGAGCCTACTCACACAGAGACCAAGTGCCTCATACCTGCCTCGTTCCTCCTCATCCCCACTCAGTCTGTACATAAGGACTGACCGTCTCCTCCACCAAACCCCCAAATTCAATATTGATTTTCCTCATTTGCCTCCTTTGTCACCTCCTGCTCCTCTGCACCCCTGCCCAGGAAGTTGCATAAACCCATCACACACATGGAGAGACGCATCTCTATCGCTGCTGCTAAGCTGTGCTTTGGCTTCTCTGCTCCAGTTTTCTGGCTTCAGTTTGTGCTATTAAGTCCCTCTCCCAAACCCATGCTGAACCCAAACACATGTTCAAGCCCAGTTAAAGATAACTGACCCCTTGACCCACCAATTCATAGAGAAAGCCTGAGTATGAAGTGGCTATGCAAGCCATCCTTCAGATGCAGGGCTATCATGCAATGGTAACTCTTACCTGGGGGCACCAAGGATATGTCACTTATGAAGAGAGAAACTTGCTTGTGAGGACTCTGTATTGGTGCTGGAGGTTGGTACTACATGGAGAGCAAATCTGTTTGTGACCGTGAGGTAAATGCTGACTCCATCCTTGGCTCTAAGGCACTGTCTGACCAGGTCCGTGCTACCAAACTCCTTCATCCTCCAGAACAGGGTGGTCACGTCCAAATCACCTATTGGGAATGTTCTGCTCTAACTCCTGAGCCAGGTCCAAGTATTATGTGGGACATTTCCAGCTGACCTGGTCTAAAACTGTACTCAGGATTGTGCTCATAAACCTGTCCAGATCAGGCTGCTCAGTTGGAGTGCACACTCATCATGACTCTAAGACAGAAGAATGAGACCTACAGACTGCTGTCCCAGAAGGGGATTTCTATGTGTGCTGGAGTCCTTGAGCATCAGAGGAACTAGGTCATGGCAAGAAAAGCTGTGTTCCAGGAGAGGCTGGCTTCTTCTAAGGAGAGGCATAGAGGGAAACCATTTCTTCTGGGGTTCTTGTAACTCAGTGCAGCATACGCTGGCTGTTGTGGAGCATCTTCCTCTGCTTCCCACCAGGAGACAGATGGGATTTTCAGCACAAGAGGACTTGTGCTGGTGATGGAATCCATGACACATTTTTACACCATTGCTCTAAGTTTGTGCTCTTGGGAATAATTCCTGACCTCTGATGACTCCTAAACTATGCTCAGGAAGGTCAATGCTGGTTGGTCTGGGTCAAAACCAGGCCAAGGTCCATGCTGACAATTGACAAGTGGGAACAAAAGCTTCCTTGAAAGTGGGCCCAGGTTACTATAGTAGCATTGGCATAGTTAGTAAGTCTAAATGATATAGCAGACACATCCTACACACATCCTCTGCCTCGCCCAGTCCACAGGATCACCTTTGTGTAGACAATCCTGTGGTCCACAATTATGGAATGTTACATACATATTATTTAGCAATACCTATTGAATTTGTTTTAAAACTAGAGTTGTCCCCGCTAATGTGGGCACCGCTGCAACCTAAGCTTTATGGATATAAATCTAGTTGGCCTCATGGTTGCTTCTTTAACACATGCCTCCTATTGAAGACGCACCAGGCTCTGAGCACTTCAGAGGCTGTTACTGTCACTTCCCACCCTGTTTTCCCCATTTCTTCCTTGATGCTTGTGTTATCATGGGCTTCATGGGGGAATCCCATTCTTCCAACCTGTGGAAAAGGGACAGATAGTAAGATGGACTGGCAGAGCATCATAGCAGTGTCCATGAGACCAAGGCAGCTCCTGGCATTCCCCAATCAATGTCAGCAGAGATCACAGGACAAAGTTACAAGTGTAGATGAAAGAAAGGAAAACCGATGTGTAATTAAAGAGCTAATGAGCCTGTGCTGGCTATTTTTAGTGCTCTTTCATTTTCCAGTGGTTGCTCAAACAGCCCTGAAATGACAGTACTGGGTCAGCCTTGAAAGTGCAGCTACACTTTGAAAACTGCACAACATCCTTGTGGGTTTCCCTCTTTATTTCTGTTCAAAAGCCCTAAATCTAATCTGCTGTGTTTACAAAGCTGAACCCTGCTGAGACTGTGAGCAACGCTGGTTCTGAAATCTTCAGAAGTAACCTCAATCCTACCACGAGAACTTCCAAGACAACCAGAGCTAATGAATGAAATGGGCTACACATTGCATGCATTAAAACAGTTAAAACCAGTTTATTGCAGATCTATTTGGTTTTTACTGACCCCTGTTTGTTGCTGCTGGATTTTGACTAGTCTTCGGCACATAATTTCTTATGAATAATACATCAAACATGCTCTACTGGGCCTGACATTCTCTCCTCCTCATGGGAAGTGACAAACTTTCCTTACAACCATTTGCAAATCCAAAAGTATTTGCTATCTGGGGCAGGAATGCTTTCTTGTTTCAGCAGTTTCACCATGGATCTTTTTTGTGGGTCCTGTTGAACTGAGCCATTGACATTGCTTATGTGGTGCTCAGCTACTTCTTTTCTTGCTTCCTGACCAGAGGAATGATTCTCATATCTAGAAAAGTATCATTTGCTTCTTATCTCATGTGTGTGGTAAATAACACTTGAACCTGCCTGGCGACAAATGTCTTGTGTAAATGAAATTTGCTGCCTAGCTGCTTGTCAGAAAAATGAACACTACAATGGTGGAAGAGAATTAATTTTGAAATCTGAATGAGAATCTGCAGGAAATCCTTTCTTTATTTCCCTTTCCCATATCAGTTTGAACAAAGTGAGGGTTTCATAGGATTAAATGGGACACTTCAATTTGCAGAAAAGCAAACTGCACTTTACAGAAGAGTAAATAGCACAGGATTGGTTTTGTGGTTAAGAGATTGCATTGGACTCGAGGAAAGATGAGTCCTGAGACAGCTTCCTAGATTTATTATAAAGTGACAGATATGGAGAACTGGATGAACTGGAGGAGCCTTTGGGAAGCCACCTAGCTCCTTTCCCCTTTCTGTGGTCAGGTTAAACGGTCCATCCATGACAAGTTTGACCATCAGAAAGACAATCCCATCACCCTTAAGCCAGTCCCAGGTGTTCTGGTACCCTGCGTATTCTCCAAAATGCTAAATTATGTTGGTTTCTGCTTTTCCAGGTGGCAGTGGACAAAGAAACCAAATGCTCGCACTCATCCCTAGCAGCCTTCACTGGAGTTCCTTTATGCTTTTTGTTTCTGGACCAAACAATTCCAGTTCCTCCAAGCTCTTCCTCAAACTGTCTTATCTAATCATCTGGTTATGTCACTCCCTCTCTCTGCTTTATATGTGGTTCATTCCTAATTTCCTTAAGTGCAGAGGCCAGATATGGACATAGTGTTACAGCTGTGGCTTTTTCATCACTGAGACAGGGAGTAATTATCCTCTTTCATCACAGATAATGTATTCCAAAAAGAACGTGGGTGTGGGAAGATGTCAACAGCTCCATGTCCCCTTGTCATACATCTGGGACTTCAGCCTGGATCCATCCCACCACGGGGCTAGAGAACCACGAGGAGCTCCAGTCCTCTGCCATCTATGGAAGATTCCCAAAGCTCCCCATGCCCTCAGCACTGAGGTGTGGACCATGTGTCTGTGGCTCTTGACTAGATGACAGATCTTGATACCTTAGTCACCAAAGCCAGCTTCCTGGTCACAGACAAAAATTAGGTTGGTTTGTTGAGAACTGTGCCCAGTGAGTCATGTAGGTGTTTTTTTATCACTCTGCTGTTCTCCAGTTGCCAAATATTAAACCAACTATCTAAGAACTCCTGCAGTTTTTCCAGGGACTGGAGTCAACTCACCCATGATTCCCTGACTCCATCACTGTCCTCTTTCTCCCACTATAAGGATTAGCGATTCAAAGACTGTTTCATGACATTCCTCAAAATTTCCAAGCTGAGCTTTACTCAAGTTACAAACCTCCAAGCAGACACATCAGCTCTCTCTTTTTACCTTCAAACCTATACCGTTAAATTGCACTGAGTATTTGCCCAGGATCTGGGGGAAGACTAAACAAGAAACATGCAGATACTACTGTCTCCTGACAACACTTCTTTATGGGCTTGTTACCATCTCGTCTACGTTAAGAACTGACCCAGACTGGCCTGTTTTCCTATTACCTCTCCCGCAATGTGTTTATACATTTATACTCTGTTTGCTCACAGCTGCACTCTTTGCTTGCCGATTTCATCTCTAGCTGATGTTTTCTGAGAGTGCATCTGTGCAAAGACACTTGGCCAGTTCATAGATCTTGTAGTTCTGTTCTATGTCTTGGTTTCCAGCCCCCTCCAAAACCTCTCAGGTCTGCCTGCTATTTAATGGTTTCTTACTCTGCCTCCCCTATCTCTTTTAAATCAATGTGCCCAAGGCTGTTCCTGAGCTGCTGCCCATGTCCTTGGGATCCTCATCTTCACCCTATCCATGGATTACACTCTGGCTTGCCCTTGAGGCTTGCTAGCTCCAGCTTTTCAGCTTCCTGACCCTCTTTGGATGGGTCCATTTGGGACCCCCTGGTGCCCGGCCTCACGCTGCCATGACTGTGCCTCAGAGCAAGGCTCCCAACCCAGGTTCAACATAGCCCAGCCAGGAAATCTGATCACTAAACTACCAATTGTAACAAAAATCCACCCACTCTGTGCCCATTGACATGACTCTAATCTCTCAGTAGTATCCAACTATTTAGCACTCCTTCATGCTTTAAAATACACCTCTACACGACATATTCTAGCCCCCTAACTTTCACATCATGTCTGTGCCTCAGTTTCCTCACTACAAATCATTGCTGCTCTTTGGCCTGCTCCATTTCCTCTCTCTGGATAATAAACTGCTTGCAACAGTATTTCAGTCTCACATCCTGGCAGATGAAACAGACTGATGAAATAACAATAACAAAAGTACTAAAATGCACTGTTCTCATGGAATAGAAGGAAAACTGTGGATTTCTATCTGCTGCCTCTTTTGCCCACTCTCCCTCCAGTGTTCCCTGCCAGGCACTGCACACCTCTGCTGAGCTCTTTGCTGGCAGCATTTCTAGGAACATCAGCCCCTTGCCTTGAGCCCTTTTCTGCTCCTCGCCTGCCCCAGTAGCTGTTCTTTGAACCCCTCATCTCTTGGCTGCAGGCACTCATTCTGACATCTTTTGCTCCATGGGTCAGACGTTGTTAATCTCTTGCTCCCTGCCTGGCGCTTGATGGGCGGCTTCTCTGCTCAGCTAATACAGCTTTATACCAGAGCTCACCTCTAATCCGCATGTTCTCTCAAATCATTGTCCTAAATCAAACCTGTCTTTTCGTTTTAAGGTCTCCAAGCAGTCCTTGTCCCTAGTGCTTCCATCACACCTTTGCAGGACTCCCTCAATAAGCATTTCTAGTCTGGCCTCAGGCCATTTATTCCACAGCAGAGGCTGATTTGCCTCACAAATGACCTGTTGCACAGCCAGGACTCACATCCTATTTTTTTACTTGCTTCTCTCCTCCTTTTTCTCCCACTTCTCCTCTCTTTCCCTAGCCGCATCTTCTCTCCCTCCTCACAATTCCGTGGTTGATGGAACATTTGAAAAAGGCAAGGAGAGAAAAAAATGGGTGATTTCACTAATGCTGTTTCTTCTCTATTTAAACTCAGGGCAATGCATTCAGATCCAGGCATCTGCTGTAGGAATCTAGTGTTAACCCTACCAGCAAGCACCAGTCTTGGCATCAGCTCCAAGGGAGTTGAATCATGGATCCCAACCCCCATGTCCTCAGATAGCAGAAGCCTGGTGCAGTGCTCTCAGGGGCATGAGCCCATCAGTGGTTCTTGTGGCTGCCCTTCTTCAGGGCACAGGAGCTGCTCACTAGATGGAAAATCTAACTCTCTCCTTCCTCCCTTCCATGGGTTTCCTCTGGGTGGAATGGGGCTAGCAAGGTGGGTATCAGGCTCAGACGCACTTGCAACCCTTTTCCATATACCTGCCACTTCAGTTTCTCTGTATTGTTGGCTCTGTTCATCCCAGCTGGATCTCCTCCTAAGACCCAGACACTTCAACCTGCAAGTGGCATCAAAGGAATTCCCAAAGCCTATGAGGACTCTAGAGCTGATGCTGACAGCACAGCACAGCACAGGCTGCAACCACCATGAGATCGATAACGATGTGGCAGGAGGAAACTATCCAGCTTGAATCTCTGAACCCTAAATGATCTTTGCAGTGCTGGCTGTCGGGAAACACCTTTTCAAGTAAGACCCTTGGGAGGAATCACTGAGAACTCTGAACTAAATGCCCACCAGGCATCTTTATTCCTTTATTTTTCAGACAAGAGCTACATTTCACCCACTCCAAGCACACTGGAAACAGGATTTCAGGCTATTTTCCTAGAGGGTTATAATCACCCTTATCAGCTGTTCTTTCTCTTTGAATTAAAAATACATACATACATATATACGTATACAAGTATTTTTGTTTCCTGTGACACCAGCTTTTACTCAGATACGTAATTGTGAAATACAATAACTGACCCTGAATGGAACATTCCCCTTTTGTGCATATATTCTCCATCCCTGGCAGTGTTCAAGGCCAGGTTGGACGCAGCTCAGAGCAACCTTCTCCAGTGCAAGGTGTCCCTGCCTGTGGCAGAGGGTTGCAACTGAATGAGCCGTAAGGTCCCTTCCAATCCAAGCCGGTCTGTGATAATGCCTAATTCTACTGCCCCTGTGCTTAAATGGCTTTAGGACTGACACCTTAAACTACTAATTTGCAATAATTGTGTCTACATCTATGTCAAATAATTTGGACCTTGACCTCAATCCTGCTGTAAAGCAAATACACTCAGCAATAATTAATGCAGGTATAATCCCATTTGTGTTTTGAGCTGTGAGCCTTTGCAAGCAGGGGAGTAAGACAGCTTTGGAAGTAGAATTTCTCTGATGCACTTGAATATTAAGTTTCAAAACCAAATAAGAAACAAACCTCAACCTCAAGGCATCCTTTAATGGAAATTACTTCCAGTCTTCATAGATGTCTTTATTGCACAGTGAAGCTGATTCAAACGCGTGTAATGCTGCAACCTATTGGGGCAATCAAATATTACACTCAGATCTCAGCTAGAAGACTTAAGCCTCTCCAGAATCAAAACTGGAAGTGGAATCTGGCCAGTGTGAAATGGCTCACATGAGTAAGTGACCAAACACTTAATGCACGGATGACGTGAGAATTTAGTTGGTGCAATGGAGACCTTGGAGGGATCATTCATGGAAATGGCTATTACTGCCAGAAGGACTTCGTTCAGGAAACACAGGTAGAAGCATGACAGAGAGGAGGATAGAAGGATGACAGAGGGGAGGATAAATTACCTTACTTTTCAGATACAGATGACAGCAAATAGCAGCCAGTGCTAAGAGTCCCTGGGTGGTGATGAAAGGGAAGGAGGATCCTGGTAGGCGACCTGTGAGCCCTATAAAGCACAAGGGATCAGACTGAGAACTGTCAGAATCACAGAGCTGAGCTGATGGTGACATGAGGGTTCATCCTGCCTGTCTTACCTTAGGAAGAGAGCATGGCTGATGGGATTAGCTAGAGCTATCCAGACACTAAGCTGGGTATCTAAACACCCTCTGGTTAGAAGACACGTGGGCACCTGAATTCTAACCTGTCTTCTGCCTGTAATTCGAATTACAAGCCTGCTTTATACAAAAAGATGTGCATGGGCTGGAGAGGGTCCAGAGAAGGGCCATAAGGCCAAGCATGGTGCAGTCATGTGAGAAAAGGCTGAGAGATCTGGGCTTGTTCAGCCTGGAGAAACGCAGGCTCAGGGGAGATCTTATTCCCATGTTATAGCACTTAAAAGTGTGCCTACAAAGAAAATAGAGTCCCTTTTTACAAGGAGTCACATTGAAAAGACAAGAGGTGATGGGCACAAGTTACTGCTGGGGAGATTTCAACTGGATACAAGAGGAAAATTCCTCACCCTGAGAACAACCAGCCACTGGAGTAATCTCCCCAGGGAAGTGGTGGACTCCTTAGCACTGGACACATTTAAGATTCAGCTGGGCAGGTTGCTGGGACATACGGTCTAGGTTATGCTTTGCCAAGGCAGGTTGGAGCAGATGACCCCTGATGTCCCTTCCAACCTGGGATTCTACGATTCTATCTGCGGGTAAGGAAGGTGAGATGGATCCTGTGCTAGGCTGTTCAAGCAGGTCTCTGATGTACAGGAATTTTGTTAGGACAGGAAAAAGGAAAACTGGAAGAAGCTGTTCTAGGGTTGATTCTGATCTTCAGGGATTTTCTCCTGAAGGAAAATGCTAAGCTAAAGTTTGAAAGCTGCCACATCCTGGTTATTTCCAGATGCAACTTACAGTTCCTCTTTCTAAGGCAGAAGAGTAGAGGAACAAAAAAGACAGAATTTCAGGTAGCCCTCAGTAAGCTCATAGAATTCCAGGCAGTCTCTTAAAAGCCTGGTTTATGAATTAAAGGATCATTCCTTGCCTAACACTAATGAGCACAGCACCCAACTGCAAGCCAAAAGGACACAAGAACGAGAGGTAAGGCTATCTTATGCAGAACACAGATATTTCGTATGAGCATAAAAGATAGAAGGAGCAAAGTCAAGGCACTGAATGAAGTAAAAACTGCAGCTGCAAAGCTTTATATGTATCACAGCATAAGAGAAAGATCAACGGCAAGGCTGATACACTACGTAACAGAGGGAGCAGGGCACAATTCATCCCTTCAGTCTTCACTAGAAGGACTAGATGCAACCAAGCAGCTAACACAATTAATGAGAGAGGGAAAAGACCTCCCAGGTAGCAAAGGACTGGGAAGTATTTATCTGTTTTCATGTCAATCAAGCCTGATGAATGTGACCCGAAAGCATGTAGAGAACGGGCAAAAAACCATCTGGTGAGAACATACACTAAGAATTTCTGATGCCTAGAGGTGGGTTTAGAAGACTACAAGAGGACCAGCCTGAAACCCTTCTTTAAAGGAGGAAATGGAGCAGTCAGAGCAGACAGTTTAATAGAAACTGAATATAAACTATTAAACAAAATAAAACTCAAGCTATTGATAAGCTTATAGATTTGCCAAGAACAAGCTCCATTGTATCAGTCTAACTTTGCTGACAGGTCTTACAGAGTAAAAGAGATGGTTATCACTTCTATAGACTGTAGACAAAGAAACTGTCTTTCACACTGTTCTCATAAGCAAATAGGGAAACATAATCTAAATCAAAAACCATGGAAGCAAAGCAGTGTGAAAAGCTGAACTGGGGGAGCTGTAATCCAGCTGTCATCCATATGGAAAGACGGATGAAGAAAGAGTGATGGGAAATATGTTCTGATCCTGGCAGCATTCAATGCTCCCATCAATAACTGACTTAAGAACACTTGCAGGTGACTCCCAATGGGGAAAGAGACAGCAGAGACCCTGAAGGCCTGCAGTTAAGACCAACACAATTAAGTGGGAAGACAGAAGCAAGTATTGATAAAGGAGCAAAAGACAGGATTAACACTTCACATATATAACCCCTCTACATAGTGCTTCTCTGAAAGGGATATGGAGGTTAGTGAACAAAGTATTACATTCAGATGCAAAACACTGCCAGACAGGAGGCAGAGGAAGCAGCCTACGGCTCCAGCTGTAGGCTCTGAAGAACTCAGCAGCAACGTACATGTCATATTTTTATTTTAATAGTTTATATCCAGTTCCTATGAAACTGGCTGCTCTGACAAATACAAGAAACAACTTAAAAGTGGCTAAAATCCCCCAAATCAAAACAAGAAAAACCACAAATGACCAAGAGCTCAAAATCATCATCTATAAGAAAAGACTAAATAGTGATGGTTTGATTCAGCAAGCAAAGATTGAGGGATTGTGTTCAGCCTTAAATGCATAAAGTTTGAAGCAGAAAGAGTATTTTTTTCCTTTCTTCCACATCATAGAAGATTTGGGTGCACCACAGAACCTTTAAAAACCTTGAAAAAGAGAACAATTTGCCTTAGGAGGCTTCACGTTGCTGCTACCAAACCTCCTTTCTGACTAGTTACACACCAGAAGCTGTCCTGGGACACCATCACAAGTTCTGCTGTATTACAAGCCGACAGACAAAGGATGCTGTACAAGGCATCCGAGGTCCCACCACCACAGGAGAGGATTTGAGAAGACTCAACGACATCCATTGAACATTCGTAGTGCCCATCCCCGTCCTTTCTAACCACACACCCCAAGCCCACAGCGAGCACTCCTCAACCCCTTTCCCCCACTCAAGAGCCCCCAACATAGGGCTCCATCTGCAGAGACCGTGAAACTCACTATGGGAACGGATAAACCCTCTCAGAAGTCTCATTACCCGCTTGCACTGGCTTTACCGCCGGCTTTAGCGGCGCTAACAGAGCCAAAACAACCCAACCCGCCCGGCAGAAGCCGCCATACTGCCCTGAGAGAAGCCCGCCTCCTCTGTGGAAGCTGAGTTCCTCGGCTGCCTGCAAAACTGCCTGTCCAATATCCGCCGTGAAATGCGCGAGACTAGCCTATATACAACCCAGCGCGCCATTTGATATCTTTAGTAGAATTTCAGTAGATTTACACCCTCTATTTCCGCTAGGATATCCGCTGGTCCAAGGCTTTTTTAGTCAGGCTTTTTTTTTTTCACTTTGCTGAGCCCGAGGTAACAAAAGCCCCCTCTTCAGGGTGGGTGAGCGGCGGTGTTCCCTCGCTACGCGCCGCTCAAGAGGGAGGTCCCCAAGATGGCGATGCTGGCGGAGCGTGAGTGGTGTTCGTGCGGGGAGGCGGCGGGGCGCGGGGCAGGGGCCCTTGTGCGGGGAGCGGGGTGGGCCGGACCGGACCCGGACCCCTCGCGGATGGGGCCTGGGCCGTGCTGTCCCTCCCGAAGGCACTAGCGGGTCCTCGGAGGGCCCGCGGTGTCTGGGTGCGGGTTTGCGGGGCTCCATCGCTTCCTGGCCCGCGGAGGTGGGGGTGTCTGTCGGATGCCCTTGGGGCCGGCGTTTACCCCATCCCTGGCGGTGTTCGAGGTGAGTTTGAATGAAGCTTGGAGCAACTTTGTCTGGAAGGTGTCCCTGCTCAAGGCAGGGGGTTGGAACTGGATGAGCTTTAAGGACCTAAACCAGCCCGTGATTCTATGCTATTCTTTCAGCATCTAGGTACTGTTTGTACAGCGATGTGTTAAGAGTGCAGGTATCCCGAAGCCTCTGGGTTGGGGTTGTGTGGCAGCAGGAGAGCTCAGCTGAACCGTGTGTGTGTATGTAGGCACAGGTCTTTTCATCTCACCCAGGGTTAGAATTTGAGCTGTGTGTACAGGGAACTTCAGAGGTCAGTTAAGTGCTGAGTTGGGAAAAGTGGGTGTGGGATGTAAGGGATTTGAGGCAGGTGCTTCAAAAAAGGCAAGTAAATGCATGGAACTCATTAGAGAGATGTCAGGATAAGGCCGTGTGGTTGTCTTATGCTTTTTCAGTAAGGGTGTTGGTGAGTGAATCATTTTTGAAGGCATTGTTATGTGCAGCCTGGTAATTTTGCTTAACTTTTTGCTGATACTGGAATCAGAGCTTCACTCTAACCTCTGAAGTTATTGAGGGCTTGGGCTCCCCGTATCTGAAAGAACCGATTAAAATATTGGATAACTATCCTCTACAATAACTGTTTGTTGGATAAAGCTTTTCATTCAGGAAGACACAACTGTCTCAGGGCTGGCCCAAGTGCGAACTAAAAGCTTTTGTTGCCTTTTCTTCTGATTTAAAGATGCATTCATGTTAAGCAACCTTTTCTAGTAAGTGTAAAGCTGTATATGAGTAGAAAGAGTAAACTTCTTAACTGTAAATTCTTATGTGACAGGACTAGTATACTTCTGTTTGAGCATTATTAATGTCCTTAGGTGTTTTGGTAAGCTTACTGGTATCAGGACACTCTTAATGGGAAAGCACAGGATCTAGTGAATTTGATTCTGTAAGACTAATTTGAACTGTAGGATAGATCGTCTTAAGTGTAATGACTAATTAGAAAATAAGCTTTCCAGTGGAAAATACAGGTATGAATTGAGGAAAGCAAAGCTGTATTTACATATGTAATTTGCTGATTATTTTTTAGATGTAAATTTAGTTGGTTTGGTTGGTTTTGGTTTGGTTTGGTTTTTTTTCAGAATTTGGTAATTATTTTAATTGGGCACTGCATACATCAGTAATTGTAGAATAGTTTGGGTTGGAAGGGACCTTAACACACATCCAGTTCCAACCATTTGCCACAGGCAGGGACAGGCAGGGTCCCTTCCACAGGGACCAGGTTGCTCCAAGCCTGTCCAAGCAGGCCTTGGACGCTGGGCAAGCCACAGCTTCTCTGGGCAACCTGTGTCAGTGTGTTAGTGCTGCTTCTGTATATAGCGAATTCTAAAATCAGTTGCCATAAGAAACAAGTTTAGTTGCTGAGAGCCATCTTTGCAGAGTTGTCTGCTTTTGTTCATCACCTTCAGCTGCAGTTCTAATTGTGAAGGCATGTTGCACGTCTGCAGTTTTATTTGCAGTTCTGGATTCAGCTTTGATGATCTCATTCATCCTAAAAGAAATTGGGGGTGAGGTATGTGGTTAATTGGTTTTACCACAGCTGTGAAAGCAAATGCATTCCGGGGACTTAAAAGCACTTTTCAGCAGTACCTAGGGACAGGACAGAAAGCAATAAATGCAAATTGAAAATGCAAGAAATTCCTGGGCAACCTGTTTAAGCAGGGGGTTGAAGTAGATGATCCTGAGAGCTCCTTCCAACTTTTGTGACTGTGTGTGCTGAACTGGGAAAGGACAAACTCAATCATTCTATGCTTATGTAATCTGAATTTAAGAAACATATCAATTGCAGAAATGGTCAAAGAGGTAGCTTTTAATTTTCACTTTTAATTCGTTTTTAATTTTTAATAAATTTTAATTAACTCTTCATGTTATTGGTGCTTCTCAGAAAAAAAAAAGAAAGTAGCTTACATTAATGATGGGCTTCATATCTTTGATTAAAAATAGAATCCATTCTGTGGGCAGGGTGGGTTTTTTCCCGTTCATCAGAGAAATTTAACTTGTTTACTATCGCCATACGTGGGCACACAGCAGGGGTTGGGATCAGAACTGTCAGATATGATAAACGTATGCCCCAGGCACAGAATTAGCCTTGGTAAAAGGGTTTAGCAATTGATCTTTTTCAAATCTGGTCTCTGAGTGAAGTATCTAAAGAAATTATTCTTTTCTCCACTGGATGGTGCTGCTGGCTCAGAGTTGCATTACTGTATCTGGAATCATTCTATGAGCAGCCCTGATGATTGGTGTTAACTTCTGAGCTGAGTGTTTTAGCTGGAAGGCAGTGTGTTTCCTTTCTCGCTCTTACCAGTGGACAAACATTTCTGATAAATTGTTGACTAAGCAGTCTTTTTTTGTTGTTTGTTTGGAGAGGGGAGATGATTTTATCGTTGCTGTGTGTTGCATAAAGTCATTCTCAGCTTTCTTAAATACTTTAAAGATATCAGCAACTTTATTTTCCTGCCTCTAACTTGCCATACTTGAAAATAAGAGTGTGTTAACCTGAGAGAAATGTGAGGATTAATCCCATAGGGGTAGTGAAGAGGTTTGAGATACTTGGATTGGAAGTTCTGGGAGAGGGAAGGTCTCTTAAAATTCAGAGCTTGAGACACCTCTATTAGGTGTCCTTGTGTTTTGTTACCATTGCCCTCCTGGGAGTAAAATATCTTTGTCAGAGAGGGATTCAGAAAAAAGAATAGAAATTAACTTTTAAAGTGGATTAGTTGAACTAAATCAAACAACTCAATTTGGAAGTTAATTTAAATTCACACTCAGTTGACGCGGATTACCTCTGCTGCATAGACAAATCCTGAGGTACATGCAGTGGCTTTACAGCTGCAAGAACTGTTTTGAATTGCGTTTCTTGGTATTTGCGAAGTCACCACCTAGGGAGCTAGTTACAGAGAGCATGACAGAATATGGGCGTACTTAAGATGTTGTTATAGTTAGATTTAAAAAGAGGCATTGAACAAGTTTTGGTGACGGAGGGAAAGTTGATGTTAATTGAGAGACTTTAAATAAAGGGATAAGTTAAGGTGTATGATTGAAAAGGAGGGGCTGCTGCTCAGCTGGGCAGCATAATTTCTGTTAAATTGCTTATTTTGTTGTCTGTCTTTTTATGCTGTTTGTCTCACTGTCAGCTACAGACAAAAGCAACAGCCAAGATGTTCCCTGTCTGTTTAAGATTTAGCTTTTGCTTCCAGCTTGATAACATTTTAATTCCCAATAATCCCCCAAATAAAGAACTGGAAACCTGGGTCCTTAAAGATTGTTTGCATCTTGTGTCAGGGAAGATGACAAAGCATGTTCATTGTCGCAGATTCTGAGCTGGTGAGTTTCAGTTTTTCTTCTCAGTGGGGCAGCAGGGAACCTTAATTTGCTTGGGCATTGAAAATCCACAGTGGCATTTTACCAGCTGTTGTTAGTAGCACAGGTAGGGCTTCTCTGAAGGCTGCTTGTTGGAAGCAAGTTGTTTCCCTACAGAGAAGTGAACCAAGTGAAGGCTATGTCAATTCTTCTCACAGCACTGAGTCATTTAACCTACTGTAAAATCTTTTTTTATGGACTGTTGGGGTTTTATGAAAACCTTATCAAACTATTACTTTTTATGGGGCTGTCGTACAGCTCCTATTTTGAGCTTCAAAGCTTCAGCAGTATGTTAAAAAAAGCCACAGTCTTGTATTCTAACTCTATTAGTTCTTCTTTAAGAACGAAACAAAACTGAGTAAAAAATGAATCAGCCATCCCTGTAATAGTCCGTTCCCCTGGCCCAAATCCGAACTGTTGCATTTTAGGGAAAGATGACTTCCTGATTATGTTGCAAGCGCCTCAACGGACTTGGCTTCTCACTGACTTTGTATGGCCTTGGGTTAATCGGTCATTTTTGATCTGCCGTTTCCCATCGTGTTTAATGAAGTTTGTAATCTTCCTGTCTCCCATTCTTTGTTTGTCCTGTTTATTTAGGTCATCTTCCTGCTTGTGTTTAGGTGCACAGTTGAAGTGGTTGGTTAACTGGGCTAGCTTTTCTTCCTTGATTTCACTGAAGCTATTCCTGATGATAGAGGCAAGCGCACGCATGTGGGCCTGGGGGACGGTAGTTTCTTTAGTAGTCTGCAAAGGAGCTGTGATTCTCGTTTGGGTTTTTTAACACCTGCAGTGATTTCCGGTGACTTTTCAGTTTCTGAATAAACTGAATCCAAAAGCTGGAATCTCACTTGTTTCTGGCCTGTAATTTAATTTCTCTGGCCACTTACTTGTGATTTTTGATTTGGCTTTTGTTATGAAGGCAAATACTAAAACTTCTGTGCTCTGGTTGCAAGGAATACTGGCTCCTGGGTGTTGTCCAGAACTGGGAAAGCCAGCACCATAGTCTCATCCCCTGTAGAAGATCTCATGTTAAAGCCAGATGTAGAACAAAGTTGTAATAAATACTGAATTTAGGCCTGTACGCCTAAGTGGTAATCCTTAAAGCCTTCCCTGAGTTGCAGTTCATCCTTAGGAATGACAGTTTCCATAACAAATTTACTCTGGCATTTTTCACAGTAATAATTAACATTTTTTTAGCTTTTTTTTTTTAGGGTTTGTTTTTTTTTTTTTTTTTTTTTTGCAAGATGAGATTTGGTAATTCAGGTCAGTAGAGCCTGTTTGAATTTTTCCTCCCTGCTCTAGCCCGTAGAAGGCAGAAGTGGTCTGTGGATCCACGAAATAGCGCTTGGAGTAAAGATGAATCTAAATTTGGCCAGAAGATGCTGGAAAAGATGGGCTGGTCCAAAGGAAAGGTATGATCTAAACGAGAATTGTCTAGCTGAAGGGTGGAAGACTGCCAGGAGATTCTCGATCTCAATGTTTAAAACAACCATGTTCTATTTGATTTATTCTCTGAAGTTCACAAAGAATTTGAGCAATGTTGGATATCTACAGTTTGGTACAAAGGTGCTTTCTTGCTTGGGCCTGTCCTGCTTTTCTCCCCTCCCTTTGACTTTGCACCTAAGTAAGAGCAGGCGTTGACCCATTAAATTAGGTGATGGTTAAAGGCTTTTAAGTTGCCTTTACACCCCTCAGTCCTCTCTCTGGCTTTTGGTACTGTTCAGAGCAACTCCAGGACCTGCTGTAATCATTCACCTATTTTTAAAGATTACTCATGGTCAGTTCCTTGAATGACCAAAATGCAGTATTATGTGAGGTGTATTTCTTCCCACCTCCAGCCTGTGAGGTGGGGTGACTGGTTTCTGGAGCTAACAATAATCTCTAGGTCACTGCAGACAGCTGCAGTCTTCTCAGCTGCCCCTTAAAAGCAGTTTAACTTCCACAAAGGTGCCTCAGAAAAGCTGAGATTTTGGCCTGCACATCAGCGTGTTTAATGCACACAAAACCCTCATGATACTAATTCTCCTAGATTTGCTCTCCCAGCCTTTTTAAGAAGGAATAAAATTAGGTTCATTCTTAATTCTGTGAATGCATTAAAACTTAGCAAAAAAATAAGCATGCCCATGGATTTCTCAGTATAACCTGCTGTTGCCTCAGTTGTCTTAAATTTAGCGTATGAAAATCTGGCTTCTAGCTACTTCTCACTTGAACAAGCAGCAGTACCTGATTCAAAGACTGCTGAAGTCAAGGAACTGGCATCAGTTTCACTGGGCTTTAGACCGGCCTCTTAAGAGTATGGAGCTAGAGCTCTGTCTTTTAATGTAAATTGCAACCATAGGTGTTTCGTGTGTGTAAGATTAAAATAGATATGTAAACCAGAGTAGAAAAAGATGCTTTTAAATGTCCTGAATGTATTTTAGGCCATAAGCTTCTCTGACCACAGATAACACCTTTGCTGTTATGAACACTGTGTCAGGTTGTTAAAGGAAGGCCTCATGTTTTCTTTTCTGTCTGTCCCCTCCCAATCTTCTTCACAACAGTAAGTTTCCTGCTTGAGCTGCCGGGTTTTCCTTTACAAGTTATAGCTGCACAAGAAGGATTCATGCCTCCATTCCACTACAAACTTAGACAAATGGAGCTTAAGCTTGATCGTATCGATGGGCAAAAGCCCATCTGTGCAGTGAAATTAAGCTGCTTACACTAGTCCTGTTATTAGTTGTATTGGAATTGGGTCACAGCAGAATGTGCAGCCAAGTATCCTGCTTGCTTCCATACTTCTGCATTAGCAGAAGTTTCATGGTAAATTTTCCTCCCCACTGACCAAATAAGCTCTGCTGGTTTTGTAACAGCAACAGCCTTCTTCAACTATGCCTCATTCCTCCAAATATTAGATATGCCCGGGGTTGATCCACAGGGCTTCTCTCCACTGCTCCACCACATACATGTTTATTATAGCCAGACACATAGCTGATGATTTGTTACTGGTGGCAGATTAGGGAAAAAGTGGGCAGTAGATACCAGGAATAAAGTTTTAAAACACATGCTTTGTCTTTTTATCTTTTTGGGGTTCCTCTTCCTCCCCCTCTGCTCCCCTACCCCCATTGTATAGTTAAGAATGATAATACTGGGCCTGAAGATTGCTTCCCAGATTTGAGTGATGGTGGTTTTTAGGATAGACAAACCCAACATTTGTTTGCTCCAATATCTTCATCAATTTGTGAATGTGAATGAGATTGAAAAAGTTTTTAATGTTCTGCTAGCTCCAGTCTGATTCCTCTCCCCCCCTTTTCTCCTCTATAACTTCGTTCTGTATTGCATGTTGTATGTGGCATCTGTCTTACAGCCCATTACACAGCTGCTTTCCCAATGACGGAGGCATTTTTCGTGAGAGGCAAGTTCTTTTTATGTAGTATCTTGTTTTAAAATTGTAAACACTTTGGACTTGCCTAGGAATGTCAGGTGGCTTCCTGATTAATCACCCAGCTACTTAATGTTGTTGCTATTTTAGTGTTTGTAATACTTTGCTGGAGGCTTAAGTAGTAAATTAAAAAACCGTAATATCTCGTGTGCTAATGCCTGTGAATGAATTCAGTTACAGGCAAGCAAATAAACAGCAAGTTGAGATTTCTTGGTGTATTTCATTGCAAACTACCTTACAGATCAAAAGCTTTAATTGCTGCTATAAAATCCTTACATTTTTACACTTTAATCCTCCTTAGGGTCTTGGGGCTCAAGAACAAGGAAATACAGAACATATCAAGGTTCAAGTGAAAAACAACACACTGGGGTTAGGAGCAACCATCAATTATGAGGTGAGCACTAGAGCCAGGTAAGGAAATGGCTCACATTTCAGCTAAAGCACAATCTTTGTAACAGGATATTTGTGAAATCAGTTGTCTCTCTTGACCTGGAGTTCCTGCTTTGTTGGGTGTTCTAGGAGCATGTACCTGCTTGGGAAGGTTACAGTGAATTCTGCAGGCCAGCTGTTCTGGGATTTTTTTTTTTTTTTTTTTTTGCTTCCTAGCAAACCACTGAAATTCTTGCCTTTTCTTTATGTCTTCTGCCCTTCTTCGTGCCTTCTCTTCCTCTTCCTGATACAGTCACCTTTCTGACTGGAGTTCAGGTACATAGGTAGAACAGAACATGGTCCTAAAAGTGCCTGTCTCACAATCAACATCTCAAGTAACTTTGCTGGAAAAAAATCACAGTGCTATTTCCTGCCTACTTTTGAAACATCTTGCACTGATGGGGGACACGCAGAGCCAACAGTAGCTCAGTATTAAGAACTTACAAACGCAGCCCTTGCAATTACTACTCTTTATAGAGTGACTGTAGCAACCATGTGTGTAGCAACCATGTGTGTTGCTTCTGAGGGTTCCTTCTGCTGACCAGCATTGGGTATCTACAATTAAGTTACTTCTTAGAGTGCAGTCTTAATACTTGGTTTAGCAAAACTTTTGTTCTGAAGACTTTTGCCTTGTATTCATGTGGGTGATATTTACAGGACAACTGGATTGCTCATCAGGATGACTTCAACCAGCTTCTGGCTGAGCTGAATGATTGCCATGGACAGGGTGAAACAGGTAGGTTCGTGCTTTGCTCAGTCAGATGCTGGAAGCCTAGCACAGTTTCCATTCTCTGTCTTAAAGGCTAGCTGAGGCCCAATACTTTGAGGTGGTGATAGTCTTGCTGAGGTTGGCAACTCCCCCTTCTCCGCTGAAGTCAGTGGGAGCTGAAGGACATGTCATCCATTACCATGTTGAAGTTTATCTGTATATGTTGATCTCAATGGATCAGTTTTGCTTTTCAGTCAGGTCTCTATTAAAGGCTTTTTGTTGGGGAAAGCAGACATAAAATTTTAAACTTGGTTATTTTATCCAGGGACACAACATGTGGGATCTTTTGCTGGGATGTTCTACTGTAGCACTTGCTTCTTTATACAGCAGCCAGAGGCAGTGCAAAAGCTCACAATGCAGTCACTCGCCATTGCAATGTGTTTGCCTTCCTTTTAGTAATGAACTGTCATACCTGGCTTCCATGCTCTGGTGGTTTCTTAAATACCTACTTTTCCTGTCCTCAGAGAGCTGCTTCTTAGCTTTTGACTCAGAGTTATGCATCTGTTTTGAGTGTGGTACAATGTGATTTTTGTCACCCTGATGTAGGGCACACAAGTGGGGGAAACTACACAAATTTCCCAAAAGGGCTATTTATATGTCTTTTCATTTTTAAAAGCTTTGTTCAGTTAAGACTTTGGTTTGTAAAAATTAAGCTGTGCACAACTGGTGAGTGCAACCTTACAGAATTGTGCACGTCAGATGGTTTATTATCTCTCCTTTAGTTAGACTCAAGTTTAAACTCTGATCATATTCGTAAACAACTGTGTGTAGGGTGTTGTTAAACCAAGGGCTTCTGCTTGGACAGAGCAGTCTATCCATGTGCTGGTAGTGGCAGAATTGCCAGCTAGGGAGTCTAGCAACTGTTGATTCATTCACTCTTAATGTTTGAGCGCAGAAGGTTTTCTGTGAGAAGGGAGGTAGAAAAAGGAGGAAGAAAATCAGTTAGTAAGAAGGATCAAACTTGCTTTCTAATCCTAGACACCTAGGATTAAAATTCTGAAGCTGATGCTTTTAAACCACTTTAAAATTGCTGTGTAAATTATCTTCGTGCGCTGGAGCTCTGACCATGGTCTTGAGGTCCACACAGTGCTAGGTCCTGTAGCTGAAGTCCTCAAGAGGTAGAATAGCGTATCGTAAGGAAATTCCAGAAGTTCCTTTCTACCTTTATAGCTAAATCCTACCCGAGTTCCAACTTGAGCCATGGGAAGATCAGTTAGGTGTAACTGGTGGGAAACCTGCAAACTGGTGAGTGGAGAGCTGAAACGACTTGCCCAAGGACACAATGAGTCAGCACAGAGGCAGGTTCATTGAGCAAGGCTGTCTTCTTCCTAAATCTGTGCAGTATTCCCTGGATCATTTCTACTGATGCAGAATGGCCCCTGACAAGTGTATTTCTCCCTGGTTTACTCAGTTAATTTTCCTTCATCATTTTAGGAGTTGGGACAAGAGTTTTCAATCAGAGGACAAATTTGGGTGCACATTGAAAATTCCCGGCCACAGTCACGTTTAGTGATTTGCAGACTGCAGGCATTGCTCTGAAACTTGTTTTTTGGCAATTGTTTAAGCTGGCAAAACTCATCCAGATAGCACAGCTGTGGGCAGAGCTACGGGATCAAATGTTACATTATTGGCCATCATCCAGTTTCAAGTTGCATTAAAAGTCAGCTGAAAAACTTCATTGTTCTTAAATAGCTGGTGTAGTTGCCAGAGTTGGATTGCAATTAGGGATCGGGAAGGAAGGGCCCTGTGGTGGTTAGTATGCCAGCATTCTAATACCCTTGGTGTATAGTTTTAGCTTCCTTTTCTTTCTTCTTTTTTTCCTAGCTGATCACCTAGTGAAGAGTTTTGATCCCTGGCTCTTTTGCTGGAATACTAAGTAGTGACGACTGTGTCTCTTTCCCATTTGTAAAATGGGGCAGTGTGCTGTTCATGTCTGTAATATGCTTTGGAACATTCATCTGCATCAAATTTACTACAGAAATGACACATGGCTTTTTGCTATGACTAAATTGCTTTTAAAAGCACATGACTACTCCTGCAGTGCTTGTTCAGGATTTGCTAGTCACTGGAAGACTCAGGGATGTTACCTACCTGCCCATTGCAAGTGCCAGCACGTTCTAGGATTGAAATTCCTCCTGAAGGCACAAGGCGGTGCTGCTGTGCCTTTCGCTGCAAGAATAAAGAGGAGGAGGAAGCTCTGTAGAAATCCTTTGCTGTGTAATATTCCCTCTGTACAAGTGAATCGGAGAGCAGGCTTAAAGTGCCTCATCTCTGGTCAGGGTATTTTAGTTGTGATGCATACTTTCTCCGCAGACCCCATTTATAGAGGATTTTCAAGTTGACTGCAAACTCTTGTCTAAAACTGGGTTTGCTAGTCCTTCGTCTTACTTAGGGCTGGAATAGTAGATCTCAAAGTGTTTTCTGGTAGTTCCTTCTCTCACTGCAGGCTGTGGATTTCATTTGCCTTGTCACTTCACTACCTATCAAACAGTGAAGTGCTGTAATTCCAGCATTGGAAAAGCTTGGTCTGCAGAACTTTCAGGGATGGGATCATATGAAAAAGATGACTCACCTTGACCCTCAAGGTATAGGTTGATTTCCCTATCATCCCAATTGTCACTGGGAGAGCTGAAAAACCATCTCACCAGATCATGTCTCCCTGCCTCTGTGTATGCCTCTCCTCTCCTTCCTCTGTGTATGAAATGGTCTTTCCCCCTACAAGTTACTCTTCTCGTAGATC
>JBCJKH010078758.1:38066-53833 GCA_039877255.1 Loriculus beryllinus
TTATCTTGGAGTAGAATTGTCATTCCACTTGACCTTTTGACAAAGATATTCACCATAATTCTTTTTCCCATATTTCTAGTTGTTTCAGTCCAGGAAAACCAGAACCATCTTGGGTGTAACTTTTTGGAATAACTTCATGAAATCATGTGATTACTGATACAGGAGGAGACCTGGAGGTCTGTATATCAGTCACCCTACTCAGAGCAGGATCAGCTATGGCAAGTTGCCTCAGGATCTTGTCCAGCTGAGTTTTGACTATCTCACTTCCATAAAGCCTCCAATGTAAGCCTGCGACAAAGTGCAGTATGGATGAAAGAGATCACTTAAGGAGCAGAAGATGGGAACATTCTGGAATAACAAAATGCTTATGCGGTAAATGAGCTGAATTAAGTGGTCATTTACAGTTCCATAGGCATCGGAGACACAGTGAAAGTTATGTGAAGGTTTAAGGATGTATGCTTCTGATGGCATTATGGGCACACGTTTCATCTTGAGTGTGTTGCAGAGCTTTTCTTATGTCTAAGAGCTGTTGTACCCGCAACCTTTGAGCTTTTCTATTTCTACAAATAGCCTAAGGTGCAGTATATCCTCTCAGTGATGTTACATAGATGCTCATCAGCAGTGTCATTGTACAAGGTCTGGCTGGTTGGCTGGTGTTTTACCAAACAGTTCTTAAAGATTAAGAAGAGGGGATGAGGGGGAAACAAAATCCAGGAAATTCCATCTGTGCTTGTGGTTGAATGGGAGCTAGTGGAAGGGCTCAAGGCTGAGTGAATTGGTCTCTGGACCAGGGAGATAATCCTGGCTCTTCTGAAGTGCTTGTTAAAAATACGTCACCTCTGAACTGCTGCTGTGATAAATGGTATCTCAGCAAATCAGTATGTCACAGAGATGCTGTTCCAATTAGTTGTGTTTAGTCTTTTCTAGTATGATCATTAGCAATCATTTGATGATCTTGTCCTGTCGAGTTCTTTTGTCCTGGCTTAATCTGAGCTGTTTTAAATGTAAAGCTGGTCTCAGACTTACTTTTTAACTATCTCAGTAACTTAGGACTGATCTGGCTAATGGATCTTTTCTCTTGTTTCACGCTGACACTACTGCAGTAAGTGGGGATGTTGAAATTTGGATTATCTACCTTGTCAAAGGAAGGAGGAGTTGGCTAGAGGATTGTAAAGACTGCAAAACAGTGGAATTGCAAAGGATATGGAAGGAAATGCTCTTTGCTTCTAAGAGTTGAAAGGAGTTTCTCTAGAAGTACTAAGACTGAGGTACTAGTTAAAGCTGTTGTTTTGATGATTCTGGGATATGTGTTACTAATCATAGACACTTGCAGCCTTTAATTCTCCTGAATGTTAAACATAACAGGACTTTTAAAATTATTATTTTTTTGCTGATCTCTTGTCCAGCTAAAGCGTCCTTAATAAACTGTACAGGGAACTTTGCCTAAAAAACAATGAATAAATAAAAACAAGTAAAAAGACAGAACAGAGGGAGAAAACAATGGCTGGTCTTGAGAGTGGGCCTAAATTGAAAATGTCTGCAGTTTTTCCCAGGGAGAGTAAGTGATCAAAAATATTGAATTGTAATTATGATGCTCTCTGGAGACCTCCAGTGAGGACCTGTTTTGCAGGGTAAGATCTGCCAGACTTTTTTCACCCCTACTTTCCCTCTGATTTTCTCACTTGCTTATGAACACTTGGGAGCTGGGGAGACAGAAAAACAAATTCCATTAGTTCCTATCTGGTTGAACTTCCTGGAACCCCCACTATTTTTTTTGCTTCTCAGAATTTCCTTCCTCCATCCAGCTGTGTTTCCTGATGAAGCCTTATCACTGGAGAAAATGCTCCTGAGTGAGACTGAGGATTTGGGAATGAGTTACAGACAGTCCCAACTTGGTTGCTGAACAACGGTTGCTGAACAACATGATTCTGGCACTGATTTCACTTTGGGGGCTGGGAGAGTAGTTCTGATTTGCTTGTGCATTTGTAATAACTCTGTTTCGGATGCTTAGAAAACTGAATGTTTTGCATCCATCTCACTTCCATGTCTCAGGCCATTTGATGAGTAATCTGCTTCCTCCAAATTTTTGTAACTTGGATGTAAACCTGCGTATGTTCCCTTAAGCCATCTAATCCAAGTAGCCCAAAAGTCTCAAGTTTGTGGTGACTTCTTCCGTGTTAGTCATTAGAAATGTAATTACCCACCCTGTTGCTTGTTCACTTACTTTTTTTTTTCTTAATCAGGAAATTGTCTTCTGACACATTTTGCAGAACTTCCTCAACTGACTTATATTTCCCAGCACTTATCAGAAAAGCATGTTGGCTAATCTTACGGGACATAACTGAAAATCCATTAAAGTCTGGCTCTGCCATGGGCTTACTGAAGCTATGGGTAAACTGAAATAATTCCCTGTGCCTCAACTCTGCAAAATACCAGTCATGGTACTAATGTTTGTGAGGTTTCACCATTGTGACTTTTCAACAAGTTGCAAGTTAGTCTGCTGGGTTTTTTAACCTGTGATAAAAGTCGGTTGTAGAGGTAGCATATAAATTAATTTGCTGTTCCTTTTTTCCGGTGATGTCAGAGAACAAAAAGCTGTGGAAAGAAAAAATTAGTTAAAAATTAACTTAGGTTTTTTTCACTGTTCTGCTTTGGAGACCGCAGCTAGCATGAGGTATTTGGGACTGAGAAGAACAGAAAAAGGACATCAAAAACCTGGAGAAAGTCCAAAAAGATTTAGTGTAAAATGGGTGACAGGGTTAGAGGGCATGTCCTAGAAGGAGAGAGTGGAGGAACTGGATACATTCATCTCAGAAAAAAAGGCAGAAAAAGATGACCTCTCTGCCTATAAATATCTGGGGGTCAGGGAGGGAGGAACAGAGGAAGGGAAGGGATAGTAATCAGAGTAGGCAAAAGCCAAGAATGGTACTGGGGGTGAGAACTTCAATTAGAAAAAGGAAGACACAAGCTTACTCTTCAACAGGCTTCCTTGCAGTGATGTCAGCAGGGCAGTAGAAGTCTCCTAAGGGAAATCCCAGCTCCTTAGTTAAGTGAAGCCAAGAAAAAAAGTTCAATTTAGCACTTTTAGGTCCGCTGGAATTGGGCACGGATGAACTGGTTTAGGTGAAACATCTCCTAACAAGTCATTCTGTGGCTGGCTCCAGCTCTGAAGCTTGGTTTCCTGTGGTTGTGTTGTGCTTGGATTCTGTGTGACTAAAGGAGATGAACTCATGCTGAAATCGCTGTCCTTTTGCACTCTGATCTGTTGGCCTTCTCTGTCCAGCTGCCTGTTTGCATGAAATGTGTGAGAGTCATGATATCTTTGAAATACCTTGAGCTTCTGCTAGGTTGGATTTAAAAGTTGCTGAAGTGAAAAGAAGTGTATGATGTACACAAATGTCTGGGCAAAATGATTATGGAAACCTTGCTTCCTTAAGAAATCAGAGTAAAAATGTAATTGCTGTCAGTGTGTTCCGGAGGAAGACAGTAGGAAAACACTGAGATAGTGTCTTTAACATATTTCCTTCTTTTTTTATTATATGTTTATTGTCAGAAAGAAAAATTGCATTTTAAGAGTAAATTAATTTATATGCTACTTCTGCAATAGACTTTTGTCACAGGTAAAAAAACCCAGTAGATTACTCTTGCAACTTGCCCAAAAGTCACCAGGGTGAAAACCCACGAATATCAATATCATGTTTGGTATTATTTTATAATTAGAGATTTGGGGATAAAATTCAGAGCTGCACAGTGCTTGTTCCTATATATGACTTGACCATTTCAGCACAGAACTTTGTAATGTGTTGCATGCCATTGGGAACAGTGAATATAACATTTTGCCAAGAACCAAGGCAAATGAAAGCAAGTAACAAAATGTAGGATGGGGCTTTGAGCAACCTGGTCAAGTGGAAGGTGTCCTTGCCTGTAACAGAGGGGTTGAAACTGGATGAGCTTTAAGGGCCCTTCCAACCCAAACCATACTAAGAGACACAGGTTCCCAAACAGATGCATTCGCTATCTTCAAAGATAGGGAAGATGTATGAAGCCAGACCCTTCCTAGACATACATGCCTCTTCAGTGATCGTAGGGGACATCTAAGTGAGGTACATCCTGTCCAACAGTGAATATTCTGAATATATTCTCTTTCAGTGTAAAGCATTCCTGTAGGCATGTGATTACTGCTCAACCCTCTTGACCTATTCAGTTCTTGTCAAGGCTGTATTTTTAAATGCTTTTTTTAATGTTGCTTAATGAGAGGAGACAGGTGACCTAGTGACAGAATCTGCAAAGCAACATAATGGTGCTTTTACATGTTTGATATCCTCAGGAACCTGCTTCTGATTAGAAAGGTTTCTGTCAGCCCCTTGTTCACTGCTACTTTGACGAGCATATCTTATTACAGATTTTTAGTGTCAATATGTAGAAAATGGTAACATTCCACTTAGTGGCTTAGTTCTCTTTGACTCGGATGGGAGCTCACTGTGTTCTGCAGCATCAGTGTTGCAGAAAATCATGAGGTTTTATCTGCTTTGCTTTCTCTTCTTGACCAAAAAGCCCCAAAGCCAGCAGTCAGCAGTAGAAACACTTTGCCCATGCTTGAAGGACAGCCAGGAAAATCTGGTGACACAAACTCACCAGGAGAACAGCAGGATAATACAGCTGAAGAACTAAATATATTTTCAGTATACACAAGTGGTACAGGTAGAGCAAATCTTCTGGCTGCATAGACTAGCTGTTACTTTGAGCTGGTAACTCGTATCACCGTATATAGCAAGTCAGAAAAAAACCCCTGGATTTAGCTCTAGGTGTTAATTTGGGCCATATTTTTAATACTTCTCCATGCAGATGAGATTGTTGCTAGGGCACTGGTAAAAATTACTTTACCCAGCATGGTGTCCTAGCAGTGCTTTTGATAAATAAGGAAGAACAAAGTATTGATGTTTTGTTGCCTATTCTATAAGCACGTTGCTAATCAACTGAGGATAAATTATTGCTATTCAGCTATCAGCAGAGAGGGAAAAGAGGAGGTGTCTCCTCATCTTGAAGAAATAGTGGTTTTTGTTTTTTCATTGGAGAAGAGTCTTGTCTCTAGTGTTAGTTCCTTGGGGGGGGTTGTTAGGAACAGAAACAAAACTGCGGGGAGCTCTTTTGATTTATCTTCTCTCCTTCCCTTTTGGTCACTGCAATAGGTTTAAAGAGCCGAGTTGGCTTTAACATGTTGCCATTAGAGACCATGCATTAGCTGCAATAAACCATCATGCCTCACAGTGAAAAATATCCCTTGATTGGCTAATTAATCAGTCAAAGGGGAATGACATGGCCCTTGGCTTGAGGGACTCTGCTGCACAGGTAAACAGGTCATTGATAAATGGTTTACCCACAAATTCATATATCAAGAAAACTTAGTCATTTTTTAACTACACTTTGTGTGAAGGCTGCACTGCATTTTTGGAGGTGTATTTTTGCTGTCCTTGCTTTTTGCATTGTGGGAAATTTTAGGTTGTGAAAGTTTTCAAGAGGAAAAGCCCAAACAGCACTTTGTTTTTGTTTTAGTTTGTGTATCTTCTGAATTGTAAAAAAACCCCTCAAGGATATATTTTCCCCACAAAGCCGGGGCATCATTGTCATGGCTTTGTATTGAGATAGAGCAGGTATCGAATCAGAACAGCTCACAGCTTTTTGGCTTTTAAATATGCTGAGACTGTTCAGTGTGTTGTATCTAGTCCTCAGGCACTGCACGAACAAAGCTGACATCCATAAGTAGGTCTAATGAAATAATTGGGGAAAATATATGAAGTGAGATGTAGACCTGTATTGGTAAAAGACTTCATCTTACCCAGTTCAGTTAGTACTGGTTTTTGGCATTTATATGCTGAATCTTGTCATCTGTATACTTTGTAACACCTTATCCTGAAAAGATGGTTCCTCAGTGGGATTCTTCCCTAGAGAATTTAAAAATTAAAAAGGGAGGGTGGAAATACAGCTCTAAATTAAATTGCATAAAAATGTGATCCAGAACCGCTCTTATACATGGGGTGTGTATATAGCAGTGTAATCATGTAAGGAACCATAAAACAATAATGTCTGGCAAAGCTGCTTCACTGGGTGCACAAACCAAATTCTAACTGTGCTCTTTCCTTGCCTTCCTTGCCACCTTCCTTGCCGCCTTCCTTGCCGCCTTCCTTGCCTTCCTCCTCTCTCTCCTCTTCTCCTCTCCTTTCACTGTGTGTAAACTGTGAGAAAGCAACATACCAATACCTAAGAATATGGGCTTGGCTACTCAGGAATCCAGTTAACCTTATTTTTGTCATGTGTAATCCCTTCCTCCCAAACAGCCCCTGTCATGAGCCTGAGCTCTATAGGATAGCTTTGTTTTGTTTTTCCTTTTAAAAATATTTGTCTGATCAAAGAGTTTTCTTTTTAAAAAAAAAAAAATAGAATTCCAGTGCAGTAGTTCAAAACAAGGCAAAGTACATTTTTTTGATCCTATCATAACAGGATTTGTATATGGAAGTGTGAACTAAGCAGGTGGCTTCCTGTTGATTTTAAAGCCAGGTGGACGAGTTCTTGACAGCAAGTTGATCTCGCAGGCTGCTACCTGCTCTGCTTTTCCTAGTGTCCTTGTGCAGGAGTGTGCTGCATGCTCTTTCCTGCTGGTGTAGCACAGAGCCAAGGTGATTGTCCTTTGCGCAGAAGAGCTTATTCCTTCATGTGCAAGGAGTACGCATAGGGCAAGATGGCGTTTGGAATTGATGTCTTGAATAATACTATGGGAATGAGAGGAAAATAACAGCATGTGTTCTCTCTCAGAAATCAGGGAATAGACTATATTTTATCACTAAGGCGGCTGCTGGATCCACTCAGCCTGCAGAAGGACTGGATGCTCATAGCACAGGATTATTTTTGGTAACTTTGAGTTATTAAAGGGTGTCTAACATTTCTACAGGGCTATCTTCTGATTTTGCCTCATCAAACTGATTATGAAATTGCTAGTTGATTCGGATGTATTTAACAAAGCAGAAGTTGGACCAAAGTAAACGATTCAGCCTGAGAAAGTGCTTAAAATCAAATAAACCATCTTTTCCGCTTCCAGTTCTGTATTGACTTCTCTACTGAATTGTTCTTTCTTCAGCTGTGAGTAGTTACTTTTTTCCTCTCCAATCAGGAGAAATATCTAGTGCTGGAGTGTGCCTAAATGGTAAACTTCCCCATCAGGGTAACCTTGAAGAGTATATGAATGACTGCCTCCTCCCTCTGACTTCACTTCAGCTGCCTAATATGTTTGAAAAGTTTGGCTATTTGAAGTTAATTTGGGTACATTTCAATTTTCTGAAAGTAAAAAGAGAGTCAAGAAATCCATTGTCTATGTTCTTCTCTACATCTACAGCCTCACTCTGCAAACTATCATCAATCCCAGTGAGTTTCCTTTCAATAACTGTGGTATTGCCTTATATATATATCCAAATGTGACCTTCTGACTAATATAGCTATTTCGACCATCTGCTAATAACTGCATGTACCCCTCAGCTAAGAAAATAGGAAGACTATGATGGAGAAGATGACCATGCCATGGAATAGTAGCTACCTTCCATGCTCTGTTTGCTTTAGCATCGTCTTTAAAATGATACACCTTTTGCCTATCCTGGTGATGATGGCTTACTGTTCTCACAGAACACTTTAAGGGAAGGACCTCAGATTTGATGTTGAGGATGAATCTTGCCCAGTTTTGATTGCTAGGCCAGAATGTGTGTTTCTGGGAGGAGGGAGCAAGGAAGCAAGGGTCTTAACAGCTGTAGTAAGCAACAGAAAAGGCAACAAAGGGGAACTCAAGCAAACCTGAGTTTTGCTGAGTTGGAAAGCATTTGGGTACTGTACTGTACAGTGTCTGAACTCTTCTCTGCACTGGATTAAGGGATGTGACATCTGTCTGCTGTGTGTAGTTTGTTCTTTCTCTCCTTGGGGAAAACTGGTTGTGCATTCAAGTGTTTTGATTTGGCAGACTCTCAATAATATGAGCCCAATGGGTATTAGTGAAGACAAGTTGAAGTGTGCTCTGGCATTGGAGCAGAAGATGATGCTGTCTATGGTAATTAATTTCTGTGAAAGTTTATTGTAGTCTGCGATGGACCTCTGCAGGTTGTAACCTGCTGGTAGAAAATGTTCATGTCCCTCAGGATCCAGAATCACCAGGCTGTTTTGATGACCAGCTCACTCTTACTTCAGCTGAAGTTAAGCTTTGTTGTATGGCTCTTACACTGGATTTCAAGCTCCCATGAGAAGAGCAGGATGAGGGATAATAGAGGGGACAGAGGGTGAGAAGTGTGGCTATCCTCAGGGTTGAAGAGTTCTGATAATTCTGTTCATTCTTATTATTTCTCTTTTGCTGGAGTTTATTTTAAATCTTCTCTGTTCTCAGCAGAAGCTGATTTCTTCTGAGTGCTGGGACGTGTTGACAGCAGCAGAATTGAACCCAGCTCAGGCTAACTAGATCCCGTGTCACCTGTGTTACAGGCTCTTTTTCAACAAATGAAGAGAAGATCAAAAATACTGTCTGCCCTAAAATCCTGGTTTCCAGAATACTGAAGAATTTAAATGTCACTCAGTAATTCAGTACTTGAAAGAAAATTATTTATTCTCACTAGGCTTGGGAGTGGAAGAAAGTTACTTTAGTACAGTGACTTAGTCAAAGGCTAATGCTAATTAGGAAATGCTTTCTAGTTAACAGAAAATCTGAACAATTTTCTTTGGAAAATTTCTGAAAAAAATCTATTTTCATTTCAGATAATCACCTTGTATGTTTTGCAGTGAACATGTGCAGTTAGAGAAATAGGAATTACCACAAACGCCTTGTTGTGGACAAGTGCAAGCTTGCAGGTGCTTTTTTATTATTATTCATTAGACCACTATATCTCATAATGGGATAAAAAATCTTAGATGAGTAAAAAAATAATTCTATTTTAGTTACTTATTATTTCAGGTAACCCATTGTGTATATATATTTTTTTGATGTCTCATAAATATGAATATAGTTCGTATATTTCTTGGAGAAAAAGAGGAACAGTGCAAGTGATTAAGCAGAAGGTTTTTGTTGATCTTTCCCACCTCTCATCTCCTCCTTTAACTCTTTAACTGTATTCAAAAAACACCTTGGTCTGTACCAAACATTCCAGAGTGCCTGGAACACTTCTTGATTTAGCTGTTACTGAGTAGAATAACTATAAAGTCTTTTTGATAGCAGTAGATTTGGAATTTCTCTACAACTACTAATGCTTTAAGGCACTAAGAAATGTGGTATGAAAAATGTCATAGCAAGCAGTAAAAACAACATCCTGAATTCTGTTTCTATGTGCAGTATATCAGAGCCTACTAATTCTCTATGCCCCTGCTGTCACATTCAAGCAAAAGCTGTTTTCTCCAGCAGTCCTCAAATTAGAGCTTCAACTCTTTATTTATTTGCCTGGCTCAGCTTGTCCCAATATCAGCTCCTTAATCAGTCAGTAAGCAACACATTCAGCCCAGTGGGTTATGAACTATTCTAAGTTATCTTCCTTTTCTACGTTATCAATCTGTCCAGTAATAGCAACAGTTCAAAAACTCAAATTGTCCCATGAAGACTACCGTAATAGTCTGCTTATATAAACCTTTTGATGCTACTCAGCTTGAATCTGGGACAGTGATATAATCAAACCCATGACCATCAGTTTATCCAGTCGTCAAATTTGCTTTTACCTTAAAATGTTTCCCCTCCTGAACTGAAGAATAAAAGTGGGGAATGATTCTGTGTTGGCCAAAGTGACCTGATTTCAGCCTCCTGGTATCTGTAGCTGCTAGTGCTGAAAGCTTAGGCATTCATTTACATTTCATCTTAAAAGCAGTGAGAATGCTGGGCCGAACTTTGAGGTGATGAGAGAATATTGTGTAATCTTACACGTCAGTAGGCGACTGGAAGAGGAAGTTTTTTGTTGTAACTTGCACACTAAGAAGTTATAGGGCAAAATGGCCCTATTTTAACTTATGGTTTGTTAAGCCTTCTATTAATCGCTACTTTTAAACTCCTCTCTCCCAACTTCTTTGGATTTGAGCGTGATTTATCTATAGAGGACATCACCCTACAGTGAATCCTGGGAATATGCCTCAGGTGAGGCATAGCCAGCCTGTAGGCAGGGCTCTTTGGTTCACTTTCCTACTCACATGCTGTGCAACCTTGGGACAAGTTACTTCTCTGCATCCCGATTGCGCAGTCACTAAACCTGGGGATGATTTATGTACCCCGTGTAGGTGGTATTAGCCTGATTTGTATTAAGTGTAGAATTCTTCATTAATTGCATTGAAATATTTAGATGGTGGGAATGTTTATGTGCAAAGTATATCAAACTTGTTCAGTTTTTCCTGATGACTATTTCTGGAGAACTAGAAGAAATGTGTTTGAAGTGTACTGTGTGTGCTTACCTGTTTACCTTTTGAACTTTACAGCCATAGTGCCTATAAAAGCTATATTGTGGTTTTAGGACGTTGTAACTTAATTAAACTTTCAGAGATTCCCGAAGCGTGACTGGCTCCAGCTTTTCTGAAATCCCTGCAAAAAAGCAAGGCTGTTTACATAAAATCTGGATGGGAGGGAGATTGTGCTGCAGAGCATCATGTTACTTGCACAACTTGAGAGCAGGGGTGTGTAACCCTGAAGATCTGTGAATCTTGGAAAGTTGAGGTCAAGCAAGAAGCGTCTGCCTGCAGGAGTGTTTGTGTAAATGGTCACTTCTGGTCAAGCAGCCCTTGTTTTGACAGCTAGTACTTAATGTATCATTTGGGCTGTTGATTCTGACATCCATTCATTACAGCAGACCTCCTCTGACCAGCACTTACCAACCAGAGCACTGTGGGTTGTTTTCTTTTTCCTTTTTAATAAGCCTAGTGTTTCTCAGTTACCAAATGTCAAAGGAATGCTGTGTGTAGCAACTGTTATGGATCGCATCCAAATGCACAAAATATGGCCTGTTCCTTTTTCCTCCGTTGTCTTAGGGAAATGGGTGTCTCCAAGAGACGCCCATCGGTGTAGCCCTTGCTCTTCAGCAACAAAAGTCTGGGTGTTCTGATTTTAACACTCGCTACTAGAAAACAGAGGTTTGTCACTCCTGGCAACTGACTTTACAAAAACACTGATAACAATAAAGGGCTTCATGCCCAGTCCTGGCTTGTGCTTGCTTTCTGGGATTCTTCCAGAGCAGTAGTGATGCTGCCCCTCTGTTTTAACCCACAGAGCTGTCCCTGCATGGTCGAACTCACAGTGTGGTTTGTAGAGCCTGTCTCATCCCAGATGCCTTTTGTATCTCAAAGTCTGGCAACTCCGTAGGCTTGGTAATATCTAAACCCTTGCAGAGCTATTGCAAATACTGCTCAAATCACAGGATTAAAGTTCATTCAGTCTTGAAGTTTCTTTCTGTCCTGTAAGTATTAGTGGAACAAAACACTCTTCACCTGAGTGCAGAAGAGCTTGGGTAAAATTATGGGGATGTAAAACTGTTTAAGTTCCCTCCTGCAGTCTGCTGAATTAAAACAGCATACATATGCCTTAGCCACTAGTATGCAGTGTGGCTTCTTGGCTTACTGCATCAGCAAGGTGGCTTTGCACTATATTAATTGGTTTACAGGCAGAACATTTTCAGTGCTGATTTTGCTGTATGGGGATGACAGCAACCTTCAGCAAAGAGATGTGCAGAGCTGGGTTGTTTGACATCTTCAACCGCAAGATTTGCTGGTGTTCATCTATCAAAGTCCTTGGGCTAGCACTGAGCCTAGACAACTGTGGGGCAAAGTAGAAAAATACAAGTGATCTTCTTGAAAGAGCATGAGAGCATAGCAAGAATAGCTGAATGGCTGGGAACTGGTAGGACTCTTAGAGGAAGCTTGCAAGGTTCTTTTGTCCTAATTAGTAACCAGTTTTTCTGAAACCTGTACTGTCACACTGGTAGGGAAATTCTCTGCCTTCCTCACTCTGAAGTCCTTGAAATTGAATATGAGATTGCTGTCAAAGGAGTCATGGGGTTTAAAACCACTTAAGGGCCCTGATACACAATCATCTTCAGGGTGTCATGCAAGAGGCACCCACTTAGCTTTCTTGTTTTGTCCTTCAGGATATCTTGTTGCTGTGGAGATTTTCTGATAATGATGGATTCAAGACAATATTCTCCAGTTGTTTCAGAGTTAAGCTAGGTGCCTAAAGTAGAAAGAGATTAGTCCTAGCTGAGAGGTTAAATATAGTGATGTAACATCTAAGAAGCACTAGTGAAGGGCCATTGAACCCACTTAAGGTATGACCTGTGTATTTGAGAGTCACCTCTCTCCATTAAATGATGATTTTGGGCTCTGGATTTAAATTTTCCAGTAAATATGAATATTTGGAATTGTTTGAGTTTAGGGTCCAAAGCTCTTGAAATACATACCTATATTGCAAATATATAAAAGTTTTATATTGTTTTCCTTTCCATATGGATGCTTAGGTAGGACATTGTTTGTGACAGTTTCTATGTTACAGATTTGGTACTACTAAAATGATTCAGTACACAGAATGTGCCTAGGGCCTCAAGGAACCTTGGAAAGGACCACATGTATGCAAATTTTCATTTCCTAACTCTACCATAGACAAATGATCCTTCTCTCCCTCTTTCAGAATCACTTTCCTTAATCACTCCTGCAAATAAAAATAGCTTTATGTAGGAGATCAAGCAGAAAGCCTTGCTAAGGCAGTAGGTTTATGTATGTAGTAATTTATAGGCCCCTTTTTCCCAGTGTGCATCTCTGAATGGGTACCCAGCTCTTATTAAGGAGGGCATATTATTCACTTTTCGCTAACGTTTGGGAAAGCGGGACAAGCGTCTCTTTTGAAAATCGTACCAGCTCCTTTATCACTGCCAGTCACAGTCAGCAACGCTGCATTCCCAGCTTGACACGAAGGAGAAGGTTTGGCCTGAATAAATATAGTAGATAAATGGTCTTTCTGTTCCTCAGAAGAATTTGGGCCACTTCTCAAAGTTGGTGCCAGAAGTACAGTAGCAGAGTGGCACGGTTAAAGTTAATTGCGCTCAGATTTTAGTTAAAAGTCTAACTAGCTTGTCAGCTTTGAATTTATATTTTTACAGTTCACTAGGGAGTGATAATAGGGAGGCTTTGATGTAGCCTGCTGTTTTTTGCTTGGTAGCAAATGCTCCAAAGTTTAGTAA
The DNA here is from genome assembly GCA_039877255.1 of Loriculus beryllinus. Lineage (NCBI taxonomy): Eukaryota > Metazoa > Chordata > Aves > Psittaciformes > Psittacidae > Loriculus > Loriculus beryllinus. The sequence goes on from JBCJKH010078758.1 coordinate 51,284, forward strand.
ATAAACCTTAAGGGCTGGGAGGTGGGGAGGGTGAATGACAGCTTAAAGCCAGCCAGAAGAATCCCGTTGCACCCTCCCTGAGGGGCAGCAGGGGCATCATAGCTGCATGGCTAGCGTGTTAAAGAAGATTTGCGTAGAGCACCAATGCTGAGCTCTCTAAGAAACAGCTCACTGGGGATTTGTTAATTAGGTGTTACTGGAGACTTGCTGAAACAGGAAAGTTGTGACATAGGAAGCACTACCTAATTAACTCTTTAATATCCCTATTGCTAGTTCTCTCCACGCAAGGAAACTGAGGCATGCTGGTTCAGTGACCTGCGCTTCCCAAGCCTATCCTAAATAGGGAATATAGGTGTGAGGCTGATTCAGAACGCATAACATGAGGCTATGGCTTCTAAACCAAGGAAAACATCTTGAAAAGGTTTGAAAGTTGGTAGTTCTGGCTATGACTGGAACCAAAGTATCTTTTCTATGGTTTTTTTTAAAAAAAAAAAAAAAATCGTGAAGAGAAAAGTTTGTGAGGGTTAGGGTTAGGGTTAGGATATTTACAACACAGGACCCAGTGTAGGAGGCCAGGTCTACTGGAGGCTGGTGGAGCTGGCCTGACGAGGGGAAGAGTGGTTTTGGTAGGAGACTTGCCAGACTGGTCAAGGATGCTTTAAATTAGGTGTGTTAGGGAACGGGGGCATCATTCCATTCCAACACTCCCATTCAGTTGCCAGGACCTATAGTGAATGCTTGGAGCAAATTAGAGATATTCCAGCCACTCCAGCCAATGAGCTGGCTTCATTTGGAGCTCGGCTCAGATGTCTCTGTGCAGATACCCATAGCATGGGGAATCATAGAATAGATAGGATTGGAAAGAACCTTAAGATCATCTAGTTCCAACCCCACCACCACGAGCAGGGATCAAACAAGAGGAATTAGAGATATGTGCACGTCTACGGGGGAATGATGCCTATTATATCATTGGTACCACAGAAACATGGTGGGATGGCTCCTGTGATTGGAGTGTTGGAATGGAAGGTTACAGGCTCTTTAGAAAAGACAGGCCCGACAGGCAGGGAGGGGGAGTTGCTATTTATGTTAGGGATAGGCTGGAGAGTATAGAACTCTGTCTGGGGAAAGGTGAACAGTCAATAGAGAGTTTGTGGGTCAAGGTTAAAAGGAGAAAAGTGAGGGGAGACATTACTGTGGGGATCTGCTACAGACCACCTGATCAAGAAAACACTGTGGATGAAATGCTCTATAGACAGATAGGAACAGCCTCACTCTCACAGGCCCTTGTCCTCACAGGGGACTTCAACCATCCTGATATCTGCTGGAGCAACGGTACGGCCTGGCACAAACAGTCCAGGAGGTTCCTCAATTTTGTGTAAGACAGCTTCCTTCTGCAAGTACTAGAGGAGCCAACAAGGAGAGATGCCGTGCTTGACCTCGTGCTCACCAACAGGGAAGGGCTTGTTGGAAATGTGACGCTCCATGGCAGCCTTGGATTCAGTGATCATGAGATGGTGGAATTTCAGATCCTCAGGACAGTGAGAAGAGCGTGCAGCAAGCTCACTGCCCTGGACTTTTAAGAGAGCAGACTTTCGCCTCTTCAGGAACCTGCTTAATAAGGTTCCATGGGATATAGCACTAGAGGGAAGGGGGGCCCAAGACTGCTGTTAGATATTCAAGGATCACCTACTGCAAGCTCAGGAGTGTTGCATCCCAACTATAAGGAAATGTAGCAGGAGGGCAAGGGGACCTTGGATGGATAAGGAGCTGCTGAGGAAACTTCAAGGGGAAAAGGAGGCTTATAAAAGGTGGAAGCAAGGACAGTACGGCCTGGGAAGAATACAGGGATGTTGTCTGGGAAGCTAGGAATGAGGTTAGGAAAGCTAAGGCCCAGTTAGAATTAAACTTGGCTAGGGATGTGAAAGATAACAGGAAAGGTTTCCATAATTACATTGAAAATAAAAGACAGACTAGGGACAATGTAGACGCTCTCTGGAAGCTAGTGGGAGACCTGGCTACCCTGGATTTGAAGAAGGCTGAGGTTCTTAGTGACTTCTTTGCCCCAGTCTTTGCTGGCAAATGCTCTGGCCACACCACCGAAGTCTTGGAAGGCAGACGCAGGGACTGTGAGAATGAAGGCCCTAGGCCCACTGTAGGAGAGGATCTGGTTCGAGACCATCTTAAAAACCTTGACGTGCACAAGTTCCTGATGGAATCCATCCGTGGGTCCTGAAGAAGCTGGCAAATGAAGTTGCTAAGCCACTGTCCATTATGTTTGAAAAATCATGGCAGTCAGGTGAAGTTCCTGACGACTGGAAAAAAATATAACCCCAATTTTCAAGAAGGGGAAAATGGACGATCCAGGGAACTACAGACCAGTCAGTCTTACCTCTGTGCCTGGCAAAATCTTGGAACAGATTCTCATGGAAGGCATGCTAAGGCACATGAAAACCAATGAGGTGCTTGCTGAAAACCAGCATGGCTTCACTAAGGGGAAATCCTGCCTGACCAATTTGGTGGCCTTCTGTGATGGGGCTACGGAACTGATGG